>JAPEVW010000025.1:2486694-2596694 GCA_027921565.1 Artemia sinica | reverse complement strand
GGAAATTATTCCGTATATGAAAGGGGCTGTCTCCTCCTCAACGCCTCGCTCTTTACGCTAAAGTTTGACTCTGTCTCATAACTTTGTTTTTTAAAACAATAAAAAAGTTTAGCGTAAAGAGCGAAGCGTTGAGGAGGGAGAGCCCGTTTCATATACGGAATAATTTCTGTTCGTTTTAAGTTTTAATGTCGCTCCTTACTTTCACTTTAAAAAACTTGTTTTTTTTATTTAATTGTTAAACAAAATGAAGCAAATTGTGATGAAGAAGAATCGAGGATATTTCTTGCCAGGGGAAAAAAGAAAGGATGGACATGCAGATATTTCGGTCAAGACCTCGCTCGACCGTTCTCAGTGCAAACAAAAGTAAATAAAGAATAAAAAAAATATGAAGATAAAACTCCTAAGGACAAAATAAATATGGAGGATTATGTAAATCAAGCTGTTGCTTCACTGGGACAACAGCCTCAGTTAGAGGACAAACAACAATGAGAACCAAGAAAAAAGGATTGTGTGGTTAGCGAGCAAGAACGCCTTGTATATCCTTTAAATTATAGGATCTCCTCGAAAACTAATGGATCTCTCGGAAGAAATATTGCGAGACACAAACAACTAAACCAAAGGTTACATGGAAATACGAGCAGTGGAGGATGATGTAAATCAGCCTGCTGCTTCAATGGGACAACTGCCTCAGTTAGAACTAAAAACAAGCGACAATGAGAATCAGTATATAAAAGCCTCACTGGCCGCGCTGGGAACCCGCAGCGAAAATCATTTCTCACGACCTCTTTTCACTCCATTTGGGGACGAACCACGGTACTTGTATGATATATCCCCTGAAGCTCAAGTTTTTCATGCATTGACACACTGTAAACCGGTTTCTTTCGCTAGTTTTTTTCAAACTAACGTGAGAAAAGACAAAGAGAATTGACAGAATAGATGGGAAATATATAATTTGGGCTATATATTTGAACATTAGGAAGGTGGGGGTAAAGTATTTGGATAGTGTGAAGTCAGAAAACAATTCTTACTTCATAATATCAGAATAATTGTAGGTAACACATTTTGCATAAAGACCCGCTGTAATTACCAACACCCCCCCCCCCCCCCTAATGTGCAAATTAATAGCCCAAATTTGTTTCCAAAGTATTATATTTTTATCATACATAGGTATATTTTATTAGGATTAACCAAACTTCACTTCTAGAGCTGCAGGGGAGCATCATACAAGTACCCCGAACCATTTTTCTCTTGGCCCCAGATGAATGACCAAAACGTGTAATGGCAATGTCTAATCTTCCTTCCGTAAACCGTGGCCTAGCCATCTTAACCTACCTTTTACTATAGCCCTAGTAAGCCTTACTCCATTCTACTTTATTGTGAAAGCGCTTTGGAATCTTACTCTGCTTAGCTGGTTTAACTAGGTTTTCTTTTTTTTTTTTCTTCATTCATTCATTTCGTATTGTATCAGATTGTCGACGCTTCTTGACTGCTAATGTCCTTGGGTCAGCCCTGCAGTGTGTTGCTACAGCTGGGTTGGAACTCTGGGTCCCGTATTACCAAGCTGATATCAAATCCACTTTGCCACCACAAGACGATTCCTTCTATCTGCATAGCTTTGGAAAAGCTTGCGCAAAATTCACCTGAGTCACTAGTATCTCTGTCAGTCGGTTCTACAGGGGCGTATACTACTATAACTGATACCCTGAACTTTTTAGTCATAAAATGAGCAATTAGTATTCTATTATTAATACCTTCCCAGCCTAAACAAGACTTAGCAGCTTCCTTATTCATCATGAGCCCTACTCCCTGTCTATGTACCCCATCCTTCCTACCTGAGTAAACAAATTCTATATCACCTAATTTCATACTTCCTACCCCTGGGTTATGAGTTTCTGAAACTCCTAATAAATCCAGTTCGAATCGTCTGAATTCTTCAGTCAAAATGTTGATACGATAGTCATTTTTTAACGTCGTAACATTCCAAGTTCCAATTTTCATGTTCTTTAAATGATTGAAATTATTTTCGCCTCAGGAAAAGCGATGATCCCGGATACCAGTGCAGGACGGGGATCACATATCTTCTCAAGTCTACACCGAAGTGCTTAAGCCAACTTACCGCAAAAGAACCGGACAGCAAGAAGTCCCTGGGACCTCCATGAATGGGGGTTTTGTGCAATCCTGGGCCCATCTTGGTCATAACATGGTTTTCAGCACTTGGCGATGCTCTTCTATCAACAAGAGTCAAAATCCTGCACAGACAATCTCAAGCCTATTACCTCCGACTCATTATATATTCATGCCTACAAATATTATGCTACTATGGAGAGGCAGCCCATAATAGATAATTAGCCAGGAAGAGGTTTTCCCAGCCCGAAACGCCCGTCAAAACATACCAAGCCCAGAAGAACTATCCATTAGTCAGAATCCCGTGCGAATGCTGTGTCATTTACTAGGCTATAATTTCCTCGAAGGGCGCCACTCCTCAAGTAGGAATAGAGTTGACCGCAAGATCCCCAGTCTTGCAGGTACTCCGAAAGGGTCGAGGCAGCCATTTGCAGAGGCCGTTGTCCATAGACCTGGATCTTACGCCCTGCCGCAGTTGTCCTCCTATAGAGGATCCTCCCGCGGTGGTGTTCTGCATCACCATGCAATTTAACCCATTACTGGAAGAAGTTTTGTAACTCCTGGGACTTGTGGACAAACCAGTGGGCCCTTTTGAGTGTACATTTGAGGGGCCTTCTTCCTCCTCCGCCTGTATTTATGACCCCGGGCGAGGGTGCCCCAGTTTCTATTATGGACCCCCAGGGACAAGGTCCCTCTTGGTCCGTGCCTCCTCTGGAGGTACCCTACATATGTCGTCCTCCTCTGGAGGATGACATACGCACAGAGACGACACATCTCTGTGTGTGTTTCGTCTCTGTGCATGTGTCGTCTCTATGTGTGTCGTCTCTGTTTGTATGTCGTCTCTGTGTGTTCAAACTATTCATGAAAAATAATAAACATCTTAAACTAAGCTTTTATACAACTACACCCTTTGATGGTGGAACGACGATTTTTGCAATAAACAGTAGGAAAAAAAGTTGTCATCAATCCAGACTGGGATTTACCATTTTCAGTATAAAAAGAGAAAATTTTTTTTAATTATTTGTTCTGTAAAGCAGAAAAGCTTTGACTATTTTTCTTGTACAAAGATTTTACAATATAATTTTGTACTCTATTTTCAAAGGCGATACCTTTATTTGTTTTATCCCGTTTTTTTTTTCATTTTGGTGTCCGAGTATGCTGAAAAAACAAAAACAAAAAAAACCTGATGAAGTTGTCAATATTGTTGGCAACTAGTAAAATAAAAGAGTCTAAACAGACTATATATATATCTACAAATTACCAAAGAGGATTTGATAAATCTCAGTAAAAAAAAAAGAAAATAAAAAAAAAAACTTGTGCAAAGCAAACGTACAAAATTCCGTCACAGATAAAATAATCTATTACGCTTTGGAAACTTGCATAAACAAACTGTTACTTTTGAAATATGTTTAGAAATATGTAGTCAATATTAAGTAAATAAAAAAGTTATCAATATGTGGGAGAAATTTAACTAACATGTCCTTTTTCTGCAATGTTTTTACATAAATGACATTTCTAAAAGATACTAGTAAAAATGAAGATTCTAAACAGACTATATATCTACAGAATACCAAAGAGGATTTGACAAATCTCAGTAAAAAAAAGAAAAGAAAAAAAAAGAGAAAAAAAACTCGTGCAATGCAAAAATACAAAATTCCGTCACAGATAAAACAATCTATTACGCTTCGGAAAATAGCATAAACAAACTGTTACTTTTGAAATATGTTCAGAAATGCGTAGTCAATATTAAGTAAATAAAAAAGTTATCAATATACGGGAGAAATTTAACTAACAGGTCTTTTTTCTGAAATGTTTTTACATAAATGACATTTTTGAAAGATAGAAAAAGATTCATTGTCCTTCAGCTATCGTTTTTTTTCAAATGTTCTAGAATTTTCTATTGATAACGAAAAGAATAAATAAATGAGCATAATAAAATATTAAATTCAGCCCCACACAAAGATTTTTCAAAGGTCAACCTACGTTCACAGGTATAGACAAGGGTTGAGGATTGCCCTTGTCCCTTCTAGAAAACTCAACGAATCTGAAAAACTGTCAAAAGCAAATTTAAAGCTAAGCTATTGCTGTATCAAATTAAATTTGATAAAAAGTAGTGGCACCAATTTGAGGGGGGATATTCCCGTATAGCTTATTCACCACTCTATATTATATTTTTCACTCCCTCCCTATATTTTAAAAATACCCAAAAATTTGGTATTTTCATTGAAAAAAATTACCTTTTTTGTTTTTTTATTGAAAAAAAGTAAAATCCCCCCAGGAAAAACACAATCCCCTTCCTCCACAGAATTATCGTGCGCTGGCAGCACTGATACAAATCTGATAAAATCCCCCATCCAAGACCGGCTGGCTGCTCCAACCCCCACCCACAACTCTAGGAATAATCATCTTCTTTTCCCATGCGTATATCGTTGCCCCTGACAAGCTTAGACTCCAAAATAAAGATCTCATTTAAGAGCTTATTATGTCTAAATATATTGTTATGATATGTCAAGTTTTATTTAAAAACAAATTATATATTCATAAATAATGAACAAAAAAACAATAAGGACATAAGCGAAAGTAAATCATAAATACAAACCAATTCCCACATCCATCAAAAACACAGACTATCTTAGGAGATGGGCGAAACAGTTGCTAGGTATTACAGCTTGCTAACATTGCAAGTCAGTTTTTGGATTGGAATTTCAGTTCCGAGCCTCATAAGGTGATGTTTCATTGCTGTTTTGCATTGAAACAGTTTCCATTCTACCTAATTGCTTTTAGGATATCTCTTTTTTTCCTTTTTTATTGACTGATTACAGACTAGGTTTAGGCTTATACATATTTGATAGCAATAAATAAGGAAGGCTTGAAAAGGTAAACCATTTTTAAAGCTACATAATGGACATACATGTGCAGGGATGTTCCTTGTCCTAGTGGAACTCTTGGTAAAATTAACCTCTCCCCTTTGAAAAATGTTATGTGCAGTAGCCAATGGGTAACACAATTGCCAGTAAAAGAAAGACCGTGGTCACGGCGTTCCCGGTCATGGAACTTAACGCAGCTTGGTCCAGTTCCCATCCCACCTTTGAACAGCCCTGTACCTGTGTAACTAAAAGATACATGAAAACACACAGCTAAAGATGCTAATTGAAAATTTTAAGATAGATGATGATTCCTTGCTTAAAGCTTCTTTAATATATTTCTATCAATGAAATATTTTGTTATCTTTCGTGCTAGATAGAATTAGAATATCTAGATAGAACTAGATAGAATATCTTTCGTGCTACAACAGCGTATATGACAAAAAGTTAAAGAAAATTATATGTTTAGAAATATGTTTTTAAATCATTAGCTTAAAGGAAAATGTAAAACAAAACCGATTACAACACTAGTCCTGTACAAAAAGAGGGATAAAGAGAAATATAGACAGACAAATAGCGAGTCAATTGTGAGCGGTGGCACGATGCAAGACATGGTGATTGTACAGTAAGTTGATAAAGTTACTCATATCATATTTCACAGAGAGAGGAAGATTATCGTCGAGCTGTCAAATTCCATTTTTTACAGAATAGAGATGGACTAAGTGAAATAATTTCTATCAAATTTCACAAAGAACACTCAAGAGAAACCCTTTTAAAAATAGCTTCTTAGCTCTGCCACGTGTGGTTCTGTTAGCTTTTTGATCTATTCTTTATTTTTAAATTCCGTTTAGGGTTCTCTATTCTGTCCAATGCCCATTATTTTCTCATGCATACTTCCTTTCTTTTTCTTCTTCTTTACTATATTGTCTATAGATTATGAAGGGCAATCCATTCTCTCTTTTTTTTTGCATTGATATACCAATCAGCCCATCAGTCTCCTCGGGGAAAAATATAATTACTACGAGTTCTTGTGTTTGTTTTCACTAAGGTTTTACTACTCTATTATTCCAAAAAAAAAAAATTATTTAACGCCCTTATCTAATAAACTACCTATTTTCAGAATGTTTTATATTGAGTGTATTTTCTATTGAATATTGGTAAAATGCCTTCTTTGAGCTGAGTTATCGTTTAGCGATACCCGGGTCATAGGTTTAACCTAAAAAATAATAAAAAACTAGCCTTGTTCTGGCCTCGTACTGCTGCAGTACTGGTGACACAAGAGGCTTAACGTTTTGGGATTATGAGGCTGATTTTGGCACGGTAACATCCCAGCTAAGCTTCTTGACTTAACACCTTTACCTTGGTTCGTATTTATATAAAGAATTCATTCCGTGAAAGATAACTCTTCAAGATACTGTGTGATGTTTCAATAAACACGAAAAAGGTTGAATTGAAAATCAAGTATTTTGCAGTAGGCATCAAGACATGGCTAATTGTAGAAAAAAAAGCCAAGACAGATAGTCCGAGTAATTGAGAGGCAAAAATATCTAAATGGGACGGGTAAATGGCGGGAGTAAGTATGACTCTCTTATTGGACAAGTACTTCTGTGTTAGTTTTTTGGGAAAGGCCCGCCTGCCTAGAGTCTCAGGCCTGGAATGAGAGGCAAACAAGGCATGCCCACCTATAGTCTTAGGAAGGTTGACCAAGAATTTAGAATGCGTCTTAAAATCTTCATTTGCTCTACTAATAATATTTTATTATTCAAAAAAATTTAAGCCTCGTAGATTTTCACTTAGTTTTTTATTATCTTTCTTTTCTTCTCTTTTCTTCTTCATTTATCTTATTTACGCAAAAGCTAAAGATTTTTCTTATAAACCTATTATATTTAAATTTATTAGTTTTTTTTTTTAGCCTCTTTGTCTAAGAGGTCATCCAGCCTCTTCAGGGGTGGTATTTTCTTTTAAGTTTGATCCCTGATGGCCTATAAAATAGAATAGTATAGAATAAAAAAATAGAATATTCTAAAAAAACAGAATAGAATAAAAAAATACAATAGTGAAGAAATGTATGAACATTTATTCAAAAACAATCACATTATGCATAGCACTGGGCTCTTGAAAATCAACAAAACTATTTAATATATAAAACTGAAAGTTCTTTTAACTTAGAAATATTTAATAGCACTAATTAGCCATTACTTCTATCATAATTAAAAAGTAAATTAATTAAAATATATGTTTCTCGACTGCAGCTTAAACTAAATTAAAAATTTCAAACGCATTAACTGAAGAGTAAGCAATGCCAAGTATCTCAAAAAAGAAACAATACTATTTTTTATATTTTGTTCTTTTTAATGTAAAACTAAACACGCGTTTTGTAGTGTCTGAAGACATTAATATAACAGTAGAGTTTGAGTACGAAGTTTAAACTATATGCCCAAAAGAGGGAGAAATTCAAACACTCGACTGTGAATCCATATGCTTAGCTACAAGATAACTGTTCTATAGAATTTTTTGCCGATTTCATAAAAAAAAGCGCTTCTTGTGATTCCTTGTAGAAACCCAAAAACCCGTAACAATGGTTTAATATAAAAAAAACCGCTTGTCTTAGAAATGTAGAGGATAGGAGGGGTCAATACCTTTAACTTGGAAACTTGTAAATAGAGTTGAAACCCGTTGAAAAACTGGACAATTCAGCAAAATCTGGCCTCTTCAGGCTACAGTTTTTATAG
The DNA here is from genome assembly GCA_027921565.1 of Artemia sinica. NCBI lineage: Eukaryota > Metazoa > Arthropoda > Branchiopoda > Anostraca > Artemiidae > Artemia > Artemia sinica. The sequence goes on along the minus strand of JAPEVW010000025.1, from coordinate 2,588,974 downwards.
ATAATTCTGCCATCTATTGTCCTGTTCCACAGAATATTCTTAGACCGATGCGTAAGTTAAATGAAGGGTGTTACAGTTGTCTATACATATGCGTATACTATTGCTAAACGTCTATGGTCAAGGAAAATAACTTATATTTTGACGACATGATAAAAAGCTAAATCTGAAAATACAAAAGTAACATAAAACCCAAGTTAAAAGACAATAGAGTACTGACGATGTACTAATAAAAATCTATATACAATGTATACACAATTATTTACAAAGTTATCTATTTTTCAGTTTATCGGCGAATATTATCTTTTAACCACTGAAATCTGCTCCCTCCTGAGGCTGCTGCAAAGAGGAGGTTTGTTCTTTCTTCAGTGCATCTTGAAGCTTTTGTATAAATACCTCCAAGTTTCCTCCAAGTTCCCAGAGTCCACCACGTCCAACACACATCATTGGTGCTCCATCATCAGTCTAAAAAGTAATAGCATAACTTCTACTACAAATAATATACGAGGCACAAAAAATATAGCAGAATAAACTGAAAATAATTGATCAAAATTAACGCCGTTTTAGCACTTGACCCGTTTTGGCTTTACATTATGCTTTATAATTTTCAACCTGTCACAAAATTCAGCTTTATAGTTTAGATTTACATTTTTTTTTTTTTTTTTTTTTTTTTTTTTTTTTTTTTTTTTTTTTTTTTTTTTTTTTTTTTTTTTTTTTTTTTTTTGTTTTTGTCTTGACAACATGTGAAAAAATAGATTTCCATGAAATCAGATCTTCGGTAGTTGCTCTTTCGGTTGAAGGGCTGGTATTACTATTGACTACATGTGAAGGGCTTTTCGGTTGAAGGGCTGGTATTGTCTTGAATACATGTGAGGAAATAGATTTCCATGAAATCGGGTCTTCGGTAGTTGCTCTTTCGGTTGAAGGGCTGGTATTACTATTACTCCAGTCCTGGTTGAACTTCCTTCAAGTAATGATTCTGGGACTGCTTTAATTTTTTTTCAATTTTAGTTTTAATGAGCACACATTTCATTGTAAGTCTTATTTTATTTTTGTATGTGCTTTGCTGAGCCGGTCCTAAGATAGAGAGCCGAAATATTCATTCAGGGTTTAAAAAAAAAATCAAAAAAAATCACTGTCTTAGATTAATTTCCCGTTGTTTTACCTGTTGTTGTTTTGAATATTGAAGCCATTCCTTGGTAATGCTTCAAAATGTTCGAAGTTGTATTGTGAGTTTCAGGTGGAGATCACTTTTGATTATTAAAACCAAGAAACGAGGCTACTTAGCTTTGGACAAAATTATCTAAAATAATATCAACCTCACAATTAGCTTAAAATAGGGTAAGATTTGCATGATCCTTTCTAGAAATGATGGAACTGTTTGTTATTTTTTTTTTTGTAGGTAAAGGAATTTTCAGTAAAAATTATAATTTGAATTTTTTGAGAGAGATTAAAAAAAATCGTAATAAGATTCTTAGAAGATTTACCCATTTTTCTATGGATACAGATCTTTAGAGAAAAATTAACGATATCAGCTTCACTACCTCCCCCATTAAAGTTTTTTGTTTATATTCGTCTGTGTTCCCTAAAGATATAAAAAGATTAAAAGTATCAAACGGTGTGTATTCAAGCCTGTAGTACTATCTTGTAATCTTGATCATTATTATTCGATGAACCTAGTGAATGATAATAATTCATAGACTTTTATGATAAATGGTATTGCTGCAACATAATTATTACTCCAAAAATGATCCTCCACCTGATGATGCTAAAGATTTGTCACAGATTTAAGCCGGGTGAGTCTGACGCATAAGCGAACTAACTCTTCCATCTAAATCTGTTCAGAATATTTGCCTTACCAATCCCTTATGAAATACCGGTGAAGACTAAAGGTAAGATATATGTTTTTCATCCTAGTCAAATCTGAGCTGTTCCGCTTTTCTTTTTCTCTGTTTTAAGCACTGTAGATTGATATATACAGTAGAATCCTTCGCTATCTCAACTATTATACAAAGCTGGACCGAGATGCAAGTGCTCCGGAGAACATAAGAACATAAGCGACATTAGATTTTTTCACGGGAAGACAAGTCAGATTTCTCTTGAACGCGAAACTTGGCATCGCCTTTGTAACACTAAATTTTAAAGAATCTAATTTCAAATTAATTTATTCCAATACAAACATAAACATCGGTAAATAATAGTGTAATGTTATTATTAGATGTTCTTAGAAATTACAAGTAGGTTGCAAAGTCTCTAATTGGTTTCAAAGGCATTTTAAGAAAGTTTCTGCTAAAATAAGTGTTCCAGGGTAATACACACTGGGCCACTGATGGCAGATCAAAAGTACGATTATATGGGCGGAGCATTTTATACGCGCCAAGACTGTAGTAGCCAAATATTACTGAGTCGCGATTATACTGTTTATAATTTATATACAGTGGCTTCAAGTCACTTAGTGAATTACTTAAATGACTCGCATTTTAAGAAAGTTTCTGCTAAAATAAGTGTTCCAGGGTAATATACACTGGGCCGCTGATGGTAGATCAAAAGTACGATTATATGGGCGGAGCTTTTTATACACGCCAAGACTGTAGTAGCCAAATATTACTGAGTCGCGAATATATTGTTTATAATTTATATACAGTGGCTTCAAGTCACTTAGTGGTTACTTAAATGACTTGGTCCTTATGTATCAAAATCCAATCTTTTGTGTCAAAAACCCATTGTTTTGTCTAATGTTTTGTCTTTGCCTAGTTAATTTTATTCTAATCCAATCAATAGCATGCTCTAGTTTTCGTAATTGTATTTGTATTAAGTGAACAATTTACTTACCAAACAGATTCCATCATCATCAAGAATTTCAGAGCAAATCAAGTTTGATCCTTTCGACGGCTTTGAGAGATTACAATTAGAAAGGTTGACTTTTGTAGATGTTAAAAATTTGGTGTACTGCGAAAATGTAGATCCTGCAAGAAAATGACAAATAAAAGAAAAGAAAAATGAACGTAGAGAAAAAAACACTGCCATAGTGAGCACATAAAAGATGTATATAAGGACTCCCATTTTCTAAAAGTCAGTTTACAGTTTCCTTCCCTACTCTATTGAATATTCTTGAAACCATGAAAAGTACTTAAATTTCTTTTTCCTGGGAAAATCTAAGTCTTAAACTATAGAATATTATCTGCGTAATATTATTTGTACATTTTACTAAGTGGAATAGTTTGCCGTAAATGCTCAGAAATGCTACTCTTATTGTCCGGTTCAGTATTTATACGGAAGTATATGGATGTTGTATGTTCAGGAAGTATACGGAAATCTTCCAGCTTAAATAAAGCGGTTTGGTGATCTTTTTTGTTGATTCTTTTTCTATAGCTTGCTCTTTTTTTTTCTCTCTCTGTCTGGTTCTCTTCTCTTTTTTTCTCCCTCTCACTCACTTCTTTTCCTTCTCCCCTCTTTCTTTCTCGCTTACTCTCTTTGTCAGTTTATGTTTCTTTCATAGAATGCTTAATTCTTTTTTATTGATTAGTTTCTGTACCATTATGGATTTTGTTGTCTTCTGCTTCGGTCTTTAAGCCTCACCGGAGTCACATTGTATAATTAGTATATTCTACATTATTTTTTTTCTTATTAAACAAATTCGTATAAGTTTGATAGACGTGACTAATACTGGAATCTCTTAATTTATACTTTGTCACAAACATGCCATCTATAAATTTTCAGAACAAGGGGTGTCATAAAACTGGCTATCTGGCAGCGATGGCGACATACAAAAATTTAAGGAAGGCCAAAAATATTTTTCAAAATCTGGGGTTGAAGAATTTTGTCGTTTTTTTTCAGTTTTTTCAACGAAAATACCAAAAAAAATCATATTTTCAATGAAAATACCCCAAAAAAGATATTTTTGCGGGAGGCAGAAAATCTAGGGGCACCTTGACGTCATGATCCAAAATCAAGTGCCAAAGCTGATACCCAAAATCAAAATTCATATTCAAAATTTCTGTAATTTTAAAGGGAAAAAAACTAATAATTTTTTGAGGGAGGGGGTGGGGGGGGGTAAGAATATCTGGTAGTGAGTGAATAAGTAGGGCTTTGTAATAGGGTTACGATTACCCGTACAAGTTCATAAGCTTCGGGTTTGTTGTTCATTTTTTGTTCAATAAAACCCCTTTCCAATGAAAAAAAAATATTTTTTTAGGAACAGTTTTGTTTCTAAGATTGAGTTACGATGAAACTGAAAAACAATTACACTTTGTAGCAGAGCAAAACGACTTATTTACAAAATACGGCCAATACGGCCAAAATATGACCAATGGTCTTTGAAACAGAGTTAGTAAAAAAAAATTCCGCTACAATCATCGTAGGTCGTTCTCATACCTTTTTATGAAGTAAATATACGTCTGCATATTTAGATGAATAAAAATCTACAAAGCATTCTTAGAAGCACAGATTATGAAGCTGAAAAACAGAGTAGAGACCATGTTCAGAAAATTTTTGTGACTAGATTTCGTCATTAACTCTGAGCTACTCTATATCTTTAGAATGTAATTATTATTGAATAAATGAATGAATTATTATGGAATATGAAATAAATGAATAGATGATTAATGGTAGAAATAAAACCAACTAGTGATGCATATGCCTCTATTCTATCGTCTATCTCCATTGAACAAACACTCATTTTAGTTCGTGGGTTTAGGGCACCAGAGTGTCTGTTTATAATCTTTGCCTTATATTGAACAAAAAAAGTTGAATTACCATCTCTCCATCCAACAACAGTGCAAGCTTGTCTTTCCTCGACAGGATGGCTGGTGACACAAACTGATCTGACTGAATCACTCAAAGTGAGTTGTTTTTCAAGTTTCACCAAGACGACGTTGTTGTCTCCAAGTCCTGAAGTTGCGTTTGGATGTACAATAATGCCAGTAACAGTGCGAATCTGCATATTAGATGATGCTCTTCCCCTTGTAGGTGGACCTCCGGCAAATGTTACCCATCCTTTTGGGTCAACATCGCTATCACTAAAATATTGATAATCATATAAAAATACGAACAAGATTAACCCATAAACAATCTAAGAGTGTTGATAGCATTTAATCTATTTTATGTAATTGAAACATTCCCAGTTCAAAAAAATCATGTTTCGGAAAGATAACAATTCAGATATATTACAGGGAAAAGGCTTGAAAGAAAGAAAAATATAATGAAAAACTTTTCAAAAAAAGATGAAGAATTTTAAAACAGCACGAAAAAGATCGAATACAACTTTGATGATAATGAGACGAAGATCAATAAAACTAGGCATCTAATATTTTGTCAAACCACTAACCACATTGACTCTCCCGGCTCTTTCCGGATTAAACAAAAACACATGTTTTTTTCAACTGAAAGTAAGGGGCAACGTTAAAACATAAAACGAAAAGAAATTATTACGTATATGAAGGGTTTCCCCCTCCTAAACAATTCGCTCTTTACACTAATGTTAAAATTTTGTTCCAATTCTTTAAGAATGACCCCTGAATCAGAAAGGGTTTAATTAGAATAAATAGCTCTTTTGAAAATACTAAGAAAACTTAGCGTAAAGAGCAAGGTATTGACAAGGGAGCAAACCCCTCATATAGGCAATAATTTCTGTTCGTTTTAGGTTTTAATGTTGCTCCTTACTTTCAGTTGAAAAAAAACATGTTTTTCTCATTTAATTTCTGATCCTTTTTTAAATAATGTTGAGAAATCCGGCACCCTCTTCATGGAAATTACCCTTCCTGCATGAAAAATTCCTCTATGGAAAGATCACGTAATCTTCCCCCCCCCCCCACAAGAAAGAACCTCCCTGATAACGTCTGTATACTTCCAATAACCAATACTAAATGTAAACAATGGGCAAAGTTCACAACTTGCAGCCCTTTTTTTCATTGTTTAAAAAAATAGAGTTGTGAGAAAGTCAAACTTTAGCGTAAAGAGCGAGGCGTTGAGGAGGGGACAGCCCCTTTCATATATGGAATAATTTCTGTTCGTTTTAAGTTTTAAACGTCGTTCCTTACTTTCAGTTAAAAAAAAACTTTTTTTTTTTATTTAATTTTTGAACGTTTTTGAATAATGCAGGTTTTGATTTTGGCTCACCGTACATGAATAATTAAAAAAAAATTGAATATTAATTTTACTTTTATTTGGTTAAATGGCTTTCTCGAACCCTGTTTAATCTTATTTACGAACGTTTCTATTAGTAATAAATATACGTAACTTACGAATTAACTTACGTAACGAACCTCTATATTCTTATATTTTTAATACGTATATTAGAGGGTTCGCCCCCTATTCAATACCTTGCTCTTTAAGCTAAAGTTCGAATTTTGTTCCAATTCTTTAAAAATGACCCCTTAATCACAAATGCCGTTAACTAGAATAAATAGCTCTTATGAAAGTACTAATTAATCTTTGGCTTAAAGAGTGAGGTATTGACTAGGGGATGAACCCAATCATATACGTAATGTTTTCTGTCGTTTTAAGTTTTGATGTTGCTCCTTACTTTCAGTTAAAAAACTTGTTTTTTTTATATATAATTTCTGATCTTTTTTCAAATAATTCTGGGAAATCCGGCACCCCCTTCATAGCAATGTCCCTTCTCCCATGAAAACTTCCTTCATGGTAAGATCCTCCCACATAACCCCGACCCACTCCCCCCCCCACTACCAGAAAAAAATCCCCTCTGAAAACGTCTGTATACTTCCCAATAACCAATATTATATGTTAACATTGGGTAAAGTTCATAACTTTCAGCCCTCCCCCCGGAGACTTCGGGGGATTAAGTCATCCTAAAAGACATAGTTATCATATTTTCGACGATGCTGAACAAAATGGCTATATAAAAATTTTGATCGGGTGACTTTGGGAAAAAAATGAGCGTGGGAGGGGGCCTAGTTGCCCTCCATTTTTTTTGGTCACTTAAAAAGGGCACTAGAACTTTTAATTTCCATTCGAATGAGCCCTCCCACGATATTCTAAGACCACTGTTTCGATACGATCACCCCTGGGGAAAAAAAAAAAACAAACAAACAAACAAACAAATAAACACGCATCCGTGATCTTTCTTCTGGCAAAAAATGCAAAATTCCACATTTTTCTAGATAAGAGCTTGAAACCTCCGCAGTAGGGTTCTCTGATACGCTGAAGATGATGGTGTGATTTTTTTAGGGTTCTAGGGAACATTAGGGTTCTCTATAAACTTTTAGGGGGTATTTTCCCCTTTTTTCGAAAATCATCCAAATTTTCTCAGGGGTGACTTTTGATAGGTAGGACTAAACTTAATGAAACTTATATATTTGAAATCAGCATTAAAATCTGATTCTTTTGATGTGTCTATTGGTATCAAAATTCCGTTTTCTACAGTTTCGGTTACCATTGAGCCGGATCGCTCCTTACTTACAGTTCGTTACCACGAACTGTTTGATTAATTTACTCTTCCTCTAGCATACTACAGGTTCGTGAAGCCTTCAAGTATTCTTTCCTTTTTTCATTTCTTTTTATGAAACCAAGAGAGGGAAGGAAATAATAAATGAAAAATAAAATCAAACGACGATTTTTTTCAGTCAGTCGCAAAATATGAAGACGAAGAACAAGCAAATGTCGGCCGCAGTGCTAAAAAAAAAAAAAAAAAAAAAAAAAAAAAAAAAAAAAAACAAAAATCTAACCTTCCAAAGTGAATTTAACAAGAGCAGAATAGACACTGAATCAAAAATACCCAGCCAGAAATAAATGAAAGAAAAATCACCAATTGGACCGAATAAGTATCCGTTGCCTGGCAACAGACTTCGTCATTCTGCAACTTCGATATTCATGCGGACAGGTTGGCTTAAATTAGACTGAGTGAAAATATCGACTAAAGAGATTATTACCCCTCTTTTCACAGAAAGAGGGTGATTTGACGAGAAATGTAGATACCGATCATTATGGGTTGGCTTTCTATATATAGAAAATTCAAGGCTAGGAGTATCTTGTAAAATTCAAACATCCAAGAGAGGCAGCTTTCTTGAATCTTCTAGTTCCACTGTGAATTGGAGATTCGAATCAAAAGAGCTCAAATGTGCCAAAAAATCTCTTAGAGATGTTTCATGGACAGAACTCTCAAATTATAAAGAATACTCCTAGCCTTGAATTTTCTATATAAAGAAAGCCGACCCATAACGATCGGTATCTATATTTCTCGTCAAAACACCACTCTTCTGTGAAAAGAGAATCTTTAGTCGACAGAGTTCTAAAAATCTGAGCACGTAATCATGTAAATTCTGAATTAAATTATGTCAAGAGATATTCTATTCTGCAATGGCTTCCCAATAAGCCTTATTGAAAATAGCATAGATAAACGATTAAAAAAGATAAAATAAGAAAATAGGGAACCCATCCCCCTTGATTCAGTTATTACGGCAATTGAGAACAAAACTTTCACCACTTTACCATATATCTCAAAACTTAGCGATAAACTTGGAAAAATTAAAAAAAAAAACATAATCGCTCAGTTTCTTTCAAAATTGAACAAAAAGTTGAAATTTTTTTCAATTCAGGAAAAGATCAAACTGACTCTATACTGGGCAGTGGTGTCTACAGAATCCCGTGTTCATTTAGGGAATTTTACATAGGTAGGACCCATCAACAACTTGGTGAACGTTTGCATGAACTCAACATTTCAATAGATAAGTCCCTGAGATTCAAAAATAAAAAGACAACTTTGATTCCGCATTGGCTCTGCGAATCTTTGAAAACCCTACACATTTGCTTCTTTTTGAGGAGACAACTTTAATATCTACTTTAAATGGCTTACCGCAATCTTTACAAGACGTAGTTGAGATCAGAAAATTATATAAACAGAAATTTGGCTATAAATAGAGACACAGGGGATATTTCCTTAACCCCAATTTATAACAACTTAATTTCAAAAGACTCAATCAATATTTTCGCCCAGTCTAATTTGAGACAACCTGTGCGCATACCTAATGAATATCGAAGTTCCAGAATGGCGATGTCTATTGCCAGGCAACGGATACTTATTCAATCCAATCTGGCATTTTTCTTCCATTTATTTCTGGCTGTTTTTTTTTATTCAGTGTCTATTCTGCTCTTGTTAGATACAGTTCGGAAGGTTAGATTTTGTTTGATTGTTTTTTTTGTTTGTTTTTTTTAGCACTGACGACGACTTGGTGGAGGTCCTTGTTGAAATCTTCGCTTGTTCTTCGTCTTCATATTTTGCCACTGGCTGACAAAATCCTCGTTTCATTTTATTTTTCATTTATTATTTCCTTTCCTCTCTTTGGTTCCATACGTTTTTATGACTTGAAAGTTTACATTTAAAATCACCCATTCACTATCCAAAAAGTCAAAAATTCTGACAAAGGATTACATTTTTAAGATTAAGGATTTACTTTTCACATAAAATGCTGTTGAACATACTGTTTTATTTACAGTTGGTGGCATATTTAAAAAACAAGACTTACAGGTTCTTCATACAGCTATATGTTCCCATTATCCATTCTTTATCAATAATCGTGCCAGTGCAGTATCGCTTTTCTTTGACGAAGAAAAGACGAGCAAGTGAAGGCCATTCAACCGAGCTTGCCCCTAGTCTAGAAGAGAAAACCATAGATTCCAGCTCAAGAGGCCAGTTACCACACGGCTCCGAAAGGAATTCAATAGAGGGTTTGTCCGCAGAGTGCACTATTTGCTCGACTGGAGCACTCCCAATAATGCGCTTTATAAGCTGACTCTCATTAAGAATATCATCAATTTGTTTTTCTTCCATGATTTCCAATCCTAGATCTTCAGGATTCTCAACGGGCTCATCATATTCAACATACTCTGTTTCTTCTTCACTAATGACATCTTCTGTGTCATTTATCTTAATTTCTGATGATGAAGGTCCTTCAAATACATTATCAGTTCGTGAGGCGTTGTCTTGGGAATTGGTCTCCGTTTCTTGAGGGTAATCCTTGCTTAATTCATCGACACTTCCTTCAATTTTTGAATTTTCTTCCACCTCGTTACTTGGATCTAAAAACTCCTCTTCGTCTTCTTTTTCCTCTCATTAACTGGTATATCAACTTCAACTTCGCTTTCATATTCAAAATTTTCATCTTCAATGGATCCTTCTTCATTTGTGTCATTCACCAATGCATTTTCAGGATTACCAGAAGAACTACTGTCAATATTAGTTTCTGTAGCTTCATCGAAAACTTCATCGTCGTTTGAAGATAGAATATCATCAATTTCTGAAAGATTAGGAAGAATAAAACTATTCGTAGGAGAATTTGGTTTGCCTGAATTGTTATTTCACAGCAGAAACTTCTTCCAAAACCACTGCGCTATCATCTACTTGAAATTCACCAGCATTTTCAATGCTTGCATTTGTGGCAGAGAATCCAGAAATCTTATCACTGTCAGAATCGGCAAAAATATCGTCTTTGTTATTTATTACATGATCTTCTGACTCCTGAACTGAATTTGAAATGCTGTCATCCTTTTCTACAATACTTGCTTCAGTTTCTTCTTTTATTGTAGGTTGTTCCATGTCTACTTTTTCCATTTCAGAAATCATGTCACGTCCAATAGTATCCTCATCTCTACGATCTGGTACACGTGGCTCAATCTCAAAATCGTTAATTTCACTCTGTCCTTGGTCATCTTCAAGGACACTCTTAACCTGGTCAACAAGATTAACAATTGGAACAAAACCCTCTTCGATTCTAACAAATGGAGTAGTATTCACTGCAACTGTGGAATTAGTGGGCTCCATCACCACTTCTTCAAACATGCCCTCTTCAGTTCTGTTGATTGGCTTTAAAGTTGAACTGGTTATAGGCTTCCATTGAATATCATCAAATGGTATAGGAAGGCAGAACAATCTGTCTTCAGATAATTGATAACCGGCAGGGCAAGTACATGCAAATGAAATAAGTTCATAGCTGAACCCGCATACAAGCTCACCACAAAAGTGTGGAGTTAGGATGCAGACATCAGGTACCCCTGCAAGATAAAAATGACTCAGTAAATGAACAAAAAGTAAACTACATTCGAACTTCCACTGTTAGGCACACAACAAGCTACTATGTTAAGATCTTATGAATGTTGGGCACGAAAAAACCAGTTTCAGAATCCAAAAGATCTTCTTTGAGAATATATTATTCTTAGATAAACTTGAATATCTGATAGCGAGTGAGAACAGTTGCTGATCTTTTCCAAGCAGAAAACTCCTAATAATAATAATAGTTTGATTGTGCAAAAATCAGTGAGGGTCAAAACGGTTGTGAAAAAAAAAGAATTAGTGTTTTGACAAAATTTTCCACATAATCTATTTTGTATTACCACAGTTTATATGCCTTAAATTTAACGAAGCTGCGTCAATTTGTTAAAAAAAAGACTTAGGCTTTCGACAACCAGTTCCAAAATACTGAAAAAAGATCAAAGAACTGAAACTTTATTGCATATATCGCTCCTCATTAACCTTAGCGAAGTAATTCACCCTCAAATTGTCACTTTTTCATGGTGACAGTAAAAAAGATATGATTTTGACATCAATTCGAATAACTGTAATTGAATTGACAGATAATGATGAAAAAACGAAGCTGCTGACTAAGCGTCCAATTCAATGTACCCAATTCATACTGCTGCTGCGAATTTAAAACAATACAAAAATTTCAAAGTTTAGTATCAATTGGTATAGGTGACAGTGACAAAGCAAAGAATGTTCTAATTAAGCAACCAATTCATTAAATCCAATAAATGCGAAAGCTACAAACTACAAAGGGAGAATGGCCTTTTGTAAATGAAGCCAAATTTTTCAAACCCATCTCTCAAACGATTATAAAAACGGATAACTTATCCTGAACATGCATAACCTGAAACGGAGAATAGCCAAAGATGTGTTAGTTTATAATAACCTAAAGAAAGCCTCAGTGACGTCAATTGAGAGGACGGCTGTGCCCTCTAGATTTTTCCCCTCCCCGAAGATTTTGAAAAATGCCCATTTGGGGTATTTCTTATATATTTTTTTGGTATTTTCAATTATAAAAATTGAAAAAAAACGACAAGTTTGCCCCTCCCACTCCCCAGATATTGAAATATATTTTGACCCCTCCTCCCACCCAAGATTTTTGTGAATCGGGACAATTGGACAGCATGCATTATGGTGTGCTCTTTTGCTTTTTCTTCCATGCTAGCAGCAAAGTCGTTTGAAACCAGAAGAACTGGTTATACAGGTCCGTTTTTTTCTACTAAATCATTGTTTGCCACCATTCTTGATGGATGTGTCATGTCTGTTTACCTGCTCCTGCGTTGCAATGCTTTTTCTACATTATCTGGTATGTATTGTTTAGTTAGCACTATTGTTTTGGTGGCACATAAGGCGATAATGATGCCTCTCTACGATGACCTCTCTATCGCTACAGACGAAAGATCTTCATTGACGATCTGAGCAGCGTATTCAGGTAATTAATATATGAGAATAACCTTCCTCGAGTTATGGTTAATGATTCAAATATACCTCTTAGTCGATAACGCTAGGTCAGCTTTAAAGGTATTGAACATAAATATATAGTTAGATTGAACTACTCATTTTTGAGTGGGCACTTGTCTAATTATTATCATTCACTCTCTGTGAACGTCTAGTTTGAAGACAGTTACACTGGGTGTATCAATGTATATCTATCATGTTGTTTTACAAATAGTGATACTAAAAAAAAAACGTTAAAGAAGAAATACGTCTTACTGTAAACAGCAATTGAACTGACAGGAACCAAATAGTTTAAGAAAAAATCCATTGTTTGACAGCATATTTAATACCAACACATCACGCAGGATTTCTGGAGTGAAAATAGGTGCTGCAGGAAAGCTGGATGATAGAGGTGACCAGCCCAGTCTAAAATGACAAATAACACTCCCAGACCTGTAATACAAAAAGAAAACTATTATAGACGTACTTTGCAGCCATAGTTCATTTATACGAAGATGCCTAGCAAGGAGTATGAGAAAATGGTAAGAGTTCATCTGTAAGAAAAAAGCGCCATCTAGCTCTATCTAGAAAAATCGTTATGGAAATGATAAAAACACGAGTAAAATATTTTTTTTTCTTTGTTTGCTTTTTCTTTACATAGGGATGATAATAAGGGAATCACTGTAACCAAAATGACAACAATAGGCAAAAGCATACAAAGTCTTTTTAAAAAGCCTATATTCTGCATAGTAACCTTCCACTGATTGTTTCACATTCAATGAAAACAGTTTAAAAACAAAATAATCCCCCTACCTTCACATAATACCAAGTTGAATTCAAATAAACTTGGACATTTGTTTGAAACCCAAATTTAACAGATTAAAATCGAGCTTGTTGAGAATTTCTCTATCTCAACATGGAAACCTTGTACTGTCAGCTGTTCTAGTAGTAGCTGTTCTAGTGGTTCCATCGGAAACTACACTGTCAATGGTTTGAGTGGTTCTTTGGGAAATCCTGCACTGTCGGTAACTCTAGTACAAGTGCTTCTATGTAAAATCCTGCACTCTGAGTGGTTCAGCAATAGCACTTCTAGCGATTCCAGGAGAAATCCTACACTGTTAATGGTTTGAGTGGTTCTTTGGGAAATCCTGCACTGTCGGTGACTCTAGTACAAGTGCTTCTATGTAAAATCCTGCACTGTCAGTGGTTCAGCAATTCCAGGAGAAATCCTATACTGCTAATGGTTCAGGGAAACCCTGTACTGTCAGTGACTCTAGTACTAGTGCTTCTAGGGGAAATCCTGCACTGTCAGTGGTTCAGTAATAGCTACTGTTGATTCCAGGAGAAATCCTACACTGTTAATGGTTCAAGGGAAACCCTGTACTGTCAGTGACTCTAGTACTAGTGCTTCTAGGGGAAATCCTGTACTGTCAGTGGTTCAGTAATAGCTCTTCTAGCGATTCCAGGAGAAATCCTTTACTGTTAATGGTTCAAAGGAAAACCTGTACGGTCGGTGACTCTAGTGCTAGTGCTTCTATGTAAAATCCTGCACTGTCCAGTGGTTCAGTAATAGCTCTTCTAGCGATTCCAGGAGAAATCCTACACTGTTACTGGTTCAAGGGAAACCCTGTACTGTCAGTGACTCTAGTACTAGTGCTTCTATGTAAAATCCTGCACTGTCAGTGGTTCAGTAATAGCTCTTCTAGCGATTCCAGGAGAAATCCTACACTGTTACTGGTTCAAGGGAAGCCCTGTACTGTCAGTGACTCTAGTACTAGTGCTTCTATGTAAAATCCTGCACTCTCAGTGGATCAGTAATAGCTCTTCTAGCGATTCCAGGAGAAATCCTACACTGTCAATGGTTTGAGTGGTTCTTTGGGAAATCCTGCACTGTCGGTGACTCTAGTACAAGTGCTTCTATGTAAAATCCTGAACTGTCAGTGGTTCAGCAATTCCAGGAGAAATCCTATACTGTTAATGGTTCAGGGGAAACCCTGTACTGTCAGTGACTCTACTACTAGTGCTTCTATGTAAAATCCTGCACTGTCAGTGGTACAGTAATAGCTGTTCTAGCGATTCCAGGAGAAATCCTACACCGTCAATGGTTTGAGTGGCTCTTTGGGAAATCCTGTACTGTCGGTGACTCTAGCACAAGTGCTTCTATGTAAAATCCTGAACTGTCAGTGGTTCAGCAATTCCAGGAGAAATCCTATAGTTTAGGGGAAACCCTGTACTGTCAGTGAGTCTAGTACTAGTGCTTCTAGGGGAAATCCTGCACTGTCAGTAGTTCAGTAATAGCTACTGGTGATTTCAGGAGAAATCCTACACTGTTAATGGTTCAAGGGAAACCCTGTACAGTCAGTGACTCTAGTACTAATGCTTCTATGTAAAATCCTGCACTGTCAGTGGTTCAGTAATAGCTCTTCTAGCGATTCTAGGAGAAATCCTACACTGTTAATGGTTCAAGGGAAACCCTGTACTGTCAGTGACTCTAGTACTAGTGCTTCTATATAAAATACTGCACTGTCAGTGGTTCAGTAATAGCTCTTCTAGCGATTCCAGGAGAAACCATACACTGTTACTGGTTCAAGGGAAACCCTGTACTGTCAGTGACTCTAGTACTAGTGCTTCTATGTAAAATCCTGCACTGTCAGTGGTTCAGTGATAGCTCTTCTAGCAATTCCTAGAGGAATCCTACACTGTTACTGGTTCAAGGAAAACCCTGTGCTGTCAGTGACTCTAGTACTAGTGCTTCTATGTAAAATCCTGCACTGTCAGTGGTTCAGTGATAGCTCTTCTAGGGATTCCAGGAGAAATTCTACACTGTTACTGGTTCAAGGGAAACCCTGTACTGTCAGTGACTCTAGTACTAATGCTTCTATGTACAATCCTACACTGTCAGTGGTTCAGTAATAGCTCTTCTAGCGATTCCAGGAGAAATCCTACACTGTTACTGGTTCAAGGGAAACCCTGTACTGTCAGTGACTCTAGTACTAGTGCTTCTATGTAAAATCCTGCGCTGTCAGTGGTTCAGTAATAGCTCTTCTAGCGATTCCAGGAGAAATCCTACACTGTTACTGGTTCAAGAGAAACCCTGTACTGTCAGTGACTCTAGTACTAGTGCTTCTATGTAAAATCCTGTGCTGTCAGTGGTTCAGTAATAGCTCTTCTAGCGATTCGAGGAGAAATCCTACACTGTTACTGGTTCAAGAGAAACCCTGTACTATCAGTGAATCTAGTACTAGTGTTTCTATGTAAAATCCTGCGCTGTCAGTGGTTCAGTAATAGCTCTTCAAGCGATTCCAGGAGAAATCCAACACTGTTACTGGTTCAAGGGAAACCCTGTACTGTCAGTGACTCTAGTACTAGTGCTTCTATGGGAAATCCTGCGCTGTCAGTGGTTCAGTAATAGCTCTTCTAGCGATTCCAGGAGAAATCCTACACTGTTACTGGTTCAAGGGAAACCCTGCACTGTCAGTGACTCTAGTACTAGTGCTTCTATGTAAAATCCTGCACTGTCAGTGGTTCAGTAATAGCTCTTCTAGCAATTCCAGGAGAAATCCTACACTGTTACTGGTTCAAGGGAAAACCTGTACTGTCAGTGACTCTAGTACTAGTGCGTCTATGTAAAATACTGAACTTTCAGTGGTTCAGTAATAGCTCTTCTAGCGATTCCAGGAGAAATCCTACACTGTTACTGGTTCAAGGGAAACCCTGTACTGTCAGGGACTCTAGTAATAGTGCTTCTATGTAAAATTCTGCACTGTCAGTGGTTCAGTAATAGCTCTTCTAGCAATTCCAGGAGAAATCCTACACTGTTACTGGTTCAAGGGAAACCCTGTACTGTCAGTGACTCTAGTACTAGTGCGTCTATGTAAAATTAAATAAAAAAAAACAAGTTTTTTAAACTGAAAGTAAGGAGCGACATTAAAACTTAAAACGAACAGAAATTATTCTGTATATGAAAGGAGCTGTCCCCTCCTCAACGCCTCGCTCTTTACGCTAAAGTTTTTTCTTGTTTTAAAAAATAAAGTTTGTGAGACAGAGTCAAACTTTAGCGTAAAGAGCGAGGCGTTGAGGAGGGGACAGTCCCTTTCATATACAGAATAATTTCTGTTCGTTTTAAGTTTTAATGTCGCTCCTTACTTTCAGTTTAAAAAACTTGTTTTTTTTTTTTATTTAATTTCTGATCGTTTTTTAGTTAATGCAGCTTTTATTTGCATAAAAATTTTAATTTTCTTTTGCTAAATGGATGTCTTTGCAAATTAACTTACGTAACTAACTTCTATGTTCGTATATTTTTCTTCTGGCAAAAAATACAAAGTTGCAGATTTTTGCAGATATGAGCTTGAAACCTATGTAATAGGGTTTTCTGATACGCTGAATCTGACGGTGTGATTTTCATTAAAATTCTTTCACTTGTAGGGGATGTTTCCCCCCTCTTTAAAAAATCGAGTAAATTTTCTCAGGCTCGTAGCCTTTGATGAGTAATACTAAACTTAATAAAATTTATATATTTAGGATCAGCATTATAAACACATTCTTTTGATACATTTATTGACATCAAAATTTCGTTTTTAAAAGTTTCGATTACTATTGAGCCGTATCGCTTGTTTTTTTATTGTTTTTTTTCATTACGTATATGTTATTACTTATATGAAGGGGTTCTCCCCTTAGTCAATACCACGCTCTTTACGTTAAAAGTTAAAAAAAATTTTGATTCACAAACCCCTGAATCACAAAGGCCGTTTAATTAGAATAGATAGCTCTTTTGAAAGCACTAAAAAAAAACTGTAGCGTAAAGAGCGAGGTATTGACTTGGGGGAGAACCCCCTCACATACGTTATAATTTCTGTTCGTTTTAAGTTCTAATATTCCTTCTTACATTTCAGTTGAAAAAACTTGTTTTTTTTTACTTAATTTCTGATCGTTTCTTAAATAATGCTTGGAAATCCGGCGCCCCCTTCATAGAAATGTCCCTTACCCCAAAGAAACATCCTCCACAAAAATGTTCTCCAGAGTAACCCCCTCCTCTAGCCCCCCCCCCCTCCAGAAAAAATCCTTCCTGAAAATGGTTGTATACTTCCCAATATCCAATAAATAATGCTGGCAAGTCCGGCGCCCCCTTCATGGCAATTTCCCTTCCCCCATGAAAACTTCCTTCATGGAAAGATCCTTCCATATAGCCCCCGACCCTCTCCTTCCCCCACCTACCAGAAAAAATCTCCTCTGAAAAAGTCTGTATACTTCCCAATAACCAATACTATATGTTAACATTGAGTAAAGTTCATAACTTTCAGCCCTCCCCCTGGGGACTTTGGGGGATCAAGTCATCCTAAAAGACATTTTTATCATATTTTCGACCATGCTGAACAAAATGGCTATCTCAAAATTTTTGATCGGGAGACTTTGGGAAAAAAATGAGCGTGGGAGGGGGCCTAGTTGCCCTCCATTTTTTTTGGTCACTTAAAAAAAGGGCACTAGAACTTTTAATTTCCGTTCCAATGAGCCCTCCCACGATATTTCTAGGACCACTGGGTCGATACGATCACCCCTGGGGAAAAAAAAAAAAAAAAAGAAAAAAACAAAACAAATAAACACGCATCCGTGATCTTTCTTCTGGCAAAAAATGGAAAATTCCACATTTTTGTAGATAGGAGCTTGAAACCTCTACAGTAGGGTTCTCTGATACGCTGAATATGATGGTGTGATTTTCATTAAGGTTCTATAACTTTTAGGGGGTCTTTCCCCCTTTTTTCGAAAATCAGCCAAATTTTCTCAGGCACGTAACTTTTGATGGGTAGCACTAAACTTGATGAAAGTTATATATTTGAAATCAGCATTGAAATCTGATTCTTTTGATATATCTATTGGTATCAAAAACCCGTTTTCTAGAGTTTCGGTTACCATTGAGCCGGGTCGCTCCTTACTTACAGTTCGTTACCACGAACTGTTTGATACTGAACTTTCAGTGGTTCAGTAATAGCTCTTCTAGCGATTCCAGGAGAAATCCTACACTGTTACTGGTTCAAGGGAAACCCTGTACTGTCAGTGACTCTAGTAATAGTGCTTCTATGTAAAATCCTGCACTGTCAGTGGTTCAGTAATAGCTCTTCTAGCGATTCCAAGAGGAATCCTAGACTGTTACTGGTTCAAGAAAAACCCTGTACTATCAGTGACTCTAGTACTAGTGTTTCTATGTAAAATCCTGCGCTGTCAGTGGTTCAGTAATAGCTCTTCAAGCGATTCCAGGAGAAATCCAACACTGTTACTGGTTCAAGGGAAACCCTGTACTGTCAGTGACTCTAGTACTAGTGCTTCTATGTGAAATCCTGCCCTGTCAGTGGTTCAGTGATAGCTCTTCTAGAGATTCCAGGAGAAATCCTACACTGTTACTGCTTCAAGGGAAACCCTGTACTGTCAGTAACTCTAGTATTAGTGCTTCTATGTACAATCCTACACTGTCAGTGGTTCAGTAATAGCTCTTCTAGCAATTCCAGGAGAAATCCTACACTGTTACTGGTTCAAGGGAAACCCTGTACTGTCAGTGACTCTAGTAATAGTGCTTCTATGTAAAATCCTGCACTGTCAGTGGTTCAGTGATAGCTCTTCTAGGGATTCCAGGAGAAATCCTACACTGTTACTGCTTCAAGGGAAACCCTGTACTGTCAGTAACTCTAGTATTAGTACTTCTATGTACAATCCTACACTGTCAGTGGTTCAGTAATAGCTCTTCTAGCGATTCCAGGAGAAATCCTACACTGTTACTGGTTCAAGGGAAACCCTGTACTGTCAGTGACTCTAGTACTAGTGCTTCTATGTGAAATCCTGCGCTGTCAGTGGTTCAGTAATAGCTCTTCTAGCGATTCCAGGAGATTCCTACACTGTTACTGGTTCAAGGGAAACCCTGTAGTGTCAGTGAATCTAGTACTAGTGCTTCTATGTAAAGTCCTGCGCTGTCAGTGGTTCAGTAATAGCTCTTCTAGCAATTCCAGGAGAAATCCTGCACTGTTACTGGTTCAAGGGAAACCCTGTAGTGTCAGTGACTCTAGTACTAGTGCTTCTATGTAAAATCCTGCGCTGTCAGTGGTTCAGTAATAGCTCTTCTAGCGATTCCAGGAGAAATCCTACACTGTTACTGGTTCAAGGGAAACTCTGTACTGTCAGTGACTCTAGTACTAGTGCTTCTATGTAAAATCCTGCACTGTCAGTGGTTCAGTAATAGCTCTTCTAGCGATTCCAGGAGAAATCCTACACTGTTACTGGTTCAAGGGAAACCCTGTACTGTCAGTGACTCTAGTACTAGTGCTTCTATGTAAAATCCTTTACTGTCAGTGGTTCAGTGATAGCTCTTCTAGGGATTCCAGGAGAAATCCTACACTTTTACTGGTTCAAGGGAAACCCTGTACTGTCAGTTACTCTAGTACTAGTGCTTCTATGTAAAATCCTGCGCTGTCAGTGGTTCAGTAATAGCTCTTCTAGCGATTCCAGGAGAAATCCTACACTGTTACTGGTTCAATGGAAAAACTGCACTTTCAGTGGTTCTATTAGTAGATTTTCTAGTGGTTCCAGGGGGGACCCAGCAGTTTCAGTGCTCCTAGTACTCGTATGATCCTATTAAACCCATTTAAGGCACCAAAGATCCATTTTTTGGAATTTGAACGCCGCATGAAACGATCGTATATTATTAATTTACTATACATTTAGCTAGATGGCCCGTGAACCAAACGTAAAATTAGTGAATAGTTCCTTGATTCTATATGTTTAGTTTCCCACACGACCCTTCTAGTAGCCTGTTTTTATAACTACCAAAAGGCAAGAAAAAGTGAAGCAATGATTTACAAATAAAAAAAAAGAACCAAAATTAAAAACAAGACGATCAAGTCGGTGAATAGCATTGTAAATTGCAACGGACCTTGAAATGGATTACTTTTAGTTTGTCTCGAAGTTCTACATAATTTTTCAATTTATATGCCACAGTGGCAAATAAAGTACAAATCTCATTCTTACATTACTTAACATTTTATTTTATACTTTGTTTTAGATTAAGTAAAGTAAAAATCAGAGTATTCTGATTTGCTCAGAGATCAGTTTTGATAAAAAACAGGAAATAGAACCAGATGAAAACAAATTATCATACATAACATAAGCAATAGTAAATAATAGCAATACCGTAGTCAATTCCTAATTCCTAAATAAATTTCATTAATAGTCAATTTTATATTTAAGATAATAAAATTAGTAAATAAATATGAGTCCAAAACTATTCCGTTTGTTAATGTTCAGTGTACATCTATTTTTTTTTAATTGATTTTTTTACTTAATTCATTTTTTTTATGCTGCTCAGAAACTTTTAAATGCAATTGTTGCTACCATTATTGGGAGCATTACTACAACATACACATATGTCATTTTTATTATTAAGGTGCTATTAAGGCACCAAGAAATACTTTGTCAAAATTCAAAATTTTAACATTTCTTTTGGAATAACTTTTGGGAAATTACGCGTATGTAAAGATAAAGCATAGGGACAGGCGCTTGCGCAGGGGAAGGGGAGCTTTAATCCTCTACTCCTTCCCCCTAAAATCTTGACGTTTATGTGATTGTTTCTACAATTTTCTGTATTTTTTTCCATACAATTTGCCAAATTTTGGATTCTTTTTTAAGTTGTTAAGCCAAATATTTGACTTAGAATCAAGTGCCTAGTTTTATTTTACTTCCACCCCTAAGACCCATTTTACGGAACCAGGTACGATTCTTATTTTATGAAATTTCCTTATGATATAACAGTTTCTTTTTTCAGAATAATCATGCTAGAGATTTCAACTGTCGAAAATATATATAAACGTGTAATGTATGTATGACAGTAAAAAATATAAATGTATGCGTATGTGTAACAGTATAACAAAACATAAATGAAGGACATTTGGGTTACTTACTTGAATTGAACAACACCTATACGGAAATCAAACTCCTTACTCGCCAAATCGTTCGAAGAGAGGATTATTCGACGTAGCTAGAAAAAGAAAAAAACATATAGTCGATATTTTCGTTTGCTTTCAAGAGAAATTACCAGAAGAAAAAGAGGAAAATGGATGTTTAAAAAAAACTCGCAATTGAAAAATATTGGAAAATATTTGTTTCTTGCTAAGAAATCTACAAAGGAAGCCATGAATGGAAAACGCCTCTCTCGTCATCACTGCTTATGGAATGAATGTGTTAAATCATGTATAGGCTACTGCTATTCCCAGACAACAATTTACCTTATTTCTCCAACATCTAGTATTGTTACTGCTACTGACAACTCACCATAGCACCAGTTCACCTTACGCCAGCACAGCTGCATACGATTTCCCTCCCCCACCACATTCACGACTTTAATCATTGTCCCTCCGTGAAGCCCTCTCTGTCTTTAAATACTTTCTTGTGACCCCATCCCATCTCGTTTGAGGACATCCTGCTTTTGGTTTAGCCCCAGCTTGATATTCAAGAAAAATACAAGATATTCTTTTTCAAATGAAAAATTTTTCTGTTATATGTTCTTCCGAAATCCGTTTAGTATTGAAAGAGAGTTAGGCTTTGACAGTCTAGGGTTATCATGTTTACAACGCTATTTTGAGGCCAAACTAATAATAGGCTAATACGCTGTTTCGGAAACATCTCTACAGAGAGTCACATAACAAAGGATTTTTATCTGTTTGGATTCTTTGTTGTTCTGAATCGATATGCACCTGCAACACTATTGTGAGTAGCAACGTTTCTCTGTAGCTACTCAAAATATGAACTTATTCTTGTTTTATTTTGACTTTGAAAGGCCAAGTTACTATATGTTTTTTTTTCCACTGATGTGTTCATAACAAAAGAGGACACTCGAAGCTTTTTTTTTACAAGTAAGCTAGAAAGTAAGAAAGGTTTTATTAGTCGACCTTTCTCAAGTGCTTCGTCACAATTTGATTGGTCACATTAACAGGCCGTATTTATTCATAGAAAGTAGACTGGCATGGGCACCACTAGGGAGGGGCCAGGAGGCAGTGGACCCCTTGGAAAAACAAATGCAATAAAAAAGTTCGCTTCAAAACAAAGGCCCTTATGTCTTTGCCTCCTTTGTCCTCAGACCAATTCGAAAACAATAAAATTTTATTTTAAATGAATGTTTTACAACCTATTAGTATAACTATTAGCTCTATGACTACTTAACATAATTTTATGTACCGTACAGCAGCATTTAACCACGTTATTAAGCAATACAATACAATGCAATTCTTTCTAGTGCCTTTTTTATTTAAATCCTTGAACAAAAAAACATATTTCTTTGGAAATTTAGCATTCTTTTGTTCCCATTTTAGTCAGAAAAATGTAAAATGCGCCTTTTCTTTTTTGACAAGACACCTTATAAACGAAACTCAGATGGGAGATCAGGCAATCGAACTTTAATGTTGCGCCTATAAGTACTGGAGTCCATTCATTTCCCTAGTAAAGGTATAATTGCAGCTTTTACTTCAATTTATTTAGATTCACGAAAGATGTTGATTCATTTCAGTGACCAAACAAAACCAAACAATTTTTTCTTTTCGAAATTAAAGGGTGCTCAGCGCACCGATGTTTGAAAAAAGGCGAGAGAATTGCGTATTACTGATCTGTACGTATTTATTTCTTTGCTACAAACAGTTTCAAATGCATATATTATTGACGAGGTCCCTGCATGAGTTCAGCTTCTGGCATCTATTCAAATAAGTGACAAAGACAAAAAAAAATATTCTGACTAAACACCCAATACAGTGCTTAAAATAGTCTCTGTGGTGTCAAAATATGATCAATGAAAATGTAAAATTGACTTTAGGCACACAAGAATAGATATGCTTGAATAATTAGCAAGTACTTAAAAATACTTTTTTTCTATCTTCTAATCTGCTTTATTTGTCAATGTAAGAAAATTCTAGACAAGTTTTTCTTCTTAAAATTAGTACCGCAAACCAAATGTATTGGCATTAACCTTTCCAAATTCAATTTATAAACTGTGTAAATTTTGGTTGTTCGTAAGATATCGGCCAACACGAAAGAAACACTCCTTATAGATTCATTGCCAAATATTTCGTACCGAGATCGAAACATCATCATAAGGTAAAAGCCAGCTGATGTTATAGGTTAATACCCTTTAAAAGCATGCCAATTTTGCGTAGAAATGTATGATTGCTTTCCAAAATTATTTTTTTATAGCCAACATTATGAAACCATAAAAAATTATTGTATAGTTAAACTCAAGGCTAATCAGTTTCCTGTTTATGTTCTTACATTAGTTTTTAGAGATTGTACGTTTTATCCCTAAAATATGTATCCAAATCATAAATAGTGTTGTGGAGCAACACTCAGTAGCGTTTAGTACGGTAAGGATAATGAATGCGAATTTGAACATTTGATGTGCCATTGGGATCGTGAAAATGAGAAGAAAATTTCGTATGGAGTCTGCCAAATTCCTATTAATTTTTCAAGGAAAAATATGAGCCTTTTTTGTACCTACTAAATAGCACAAATGAAAAGCCCAACTCCAAAATCACTTTTTTTAGGGACCTCAACACTTGGGGTCTCAGCTACTCCTTTTGGGGATCCAGAGTCGATGCAAATTTAGTGTAGGGAGGAAAGGGGACGGATTCCTAAATTCTTGTCATCAGGGCATCTAGCAGAAAAGGTTATTGGTACAATGAATGAAGCTGTGTTGGTCTCAGGTGGCTTGGTGCTGCAGTGAGTCGTTAGTAGTATTAGTATGACCTTCGTGGAAGTGTAGGATTAATCAAATCATTCATGGTAAAAATCGGTGTGCAAAAAAACGACCCTTCTCAAATCAAACAAAACTCTGAAAACAACGGAAGTTTGACAATAATATACACCTCAAAAAAATTCTACACAATACGGAAAATTACCCATCTAGTTTTCCATTAGTGTTATTAGCATAAAGAGATTTGCTTCATTACAGAATAAGAGTGAATCATTTTATGTCACCCCCACCCCCCACCCCCGCCTAGATTTTGAAAAATAACTTTTTGGGGGTATTTTCATTAAAAAGTTCCTTTTGTATTTTCATTGAAAAAATGAGAAAAAATGACAAATTTACCCACCTAGATTTTGAGAAATACACTTTGTCCTCCCCCTCCCCCAACTTTTCGTGGATTGATGCCAGTAATAAAGTACGATTTAAATAGTATTAAATAAATAAATCACCAAGTAACTTTTTTGAGGATATTACGTTTATTTCTTTACTAAGTAAAGCTTATCAAATAATACGACAACTTAAGGATAGAAAATGAAAATTGTCAATAAAGAACATGAGAGTACTCACTGGCTGTACCTGTTGCATTATAAAACGTTTTCAGGAAAGTACTGACCAAACTTCAACAAAAAGAGAAGACGGGGGTGTGAATACCAGCCTCGTTATATTTAGGACAAACCAAAATCTGGTATTAAAAACGAAAAAAAATTAAAAATCATTTCTATGAGAATGCAAGGAGAGTGGGGGAGAGGAAATCAACCTCACACATATATGCTTAATTGTCTAACTTATAAGAGGACATACCCCCCTGTGCCCCATAGCAAATTACGCCCCCTAAGGAGAGACGCAAGAACTTAAAACAAAGATAAGTTAGCATTTATGTGTGAGGTTGATATCTTCTCCCCCACTTTTTATTCAAGTGTGATTAGGAGATGAAAATCAATAAGATGAATAATGCTACGATATGAGTTGTGTGTATTAGTCGTTGTGTTTGCATACTTAGACTGCTTTTGGGATTTTGACAAGATCCTCAAATTAGAGTTCTGGTATCGGAGGGCTACAAACATAATTTCATGTTCAGGTAAGTGAACAGACTCTTGGAGGCAAAGCCGTATCCAGGAGGGGGGTGTTAGGGGCTTTGACCCCCCCCCCCCCACCCCGAAAAAAACAATGTTTGTCCGATCCGTAAAAACGTAACAAAGATGAATACAAAAACACTTGAATTTCTGTACCTCCCCCCCCCCCCGAAAAGGAACAAGTAAACACTCATCAACAAACTTTTTAAGGGTGATGACCCAGTAAATATGTATAAAACTGAAGTATCTCATAACGAAGTTACTAGGAAATCATTGAATAGAAAACCCAAATTGAAAGTGAATCAAATACTCATTAATCAATGTTCTAATGAACTTGAACCTCTTCAAAGATAGATAGTATTGGAATTTTCTGATTATAAAACTGGCTCACGAATAGCCGCTTCACATAAAGGAACCTTTTCGCTGGTACCTGTGAATAGCCAATTTAGAAGAAGCTTAAATGATTAGTCTAAATTAGATGAAAAAAAAAAAATCAAAGACCATATTTTAAGAAATATGGCTGCATAATTGCTTCGCTATTATATTCGTTACTTCCACTGAAGTAATACTATGTATTCTTTGTATAAGGGTAAGTTTGTCCTATTCTTTTGCGGAAGGACAGGTACGTCTGGACATTTAGCCTTTCCCCCTTTGCAAGACCCAAAATATACCAACAAGGAAAGTATTGTTAATTATTTGAAAGACTTAGACATTTTCCCTGGCAAAATATTTTTTGAAATGTTCCTCCTCCTCCTTGGAGTTAATTGTTGAATCTCCCCCCCCCCCTGGAAGACCTTTTGCAGTTACCAATTAAGGAGTATATATTAAGTATGATGATAAGTAGGCGGGGTGTAATAGAAAAACACCTTTATTGATTAAGTTTTTCTGTTTACTAAAAGCTAGAATAATGATCATTGGCGGCAATTCATGAAAAAGCTGGAGGGAGGGGCAAAATATATTCTTCAAAGTCTAGGGAGGGGGAGCAGGTAATTTTGTTTTTTAGTCTTTTCAATGAAAATAATAAAAAGGGTATTTTCCAGTAAGAATACTAAAACCAGATGTTTTGGGGGGAGGGCAAAAATTCTTAGCTCAGTAACTATCAAGATTTAACTATTAGCTTAAGTCAGTTCTATAGATAGTTGCAAACTGTATCAACTATTAATTGAAGACAGTTTTGTCAAAATCCTGGGGGGGGGCAAAATTGAAGCCAATTTTCACAAGTTAAGTGAGCGTGACACGTGAATAATGAAAAATGAGCTTTATAGTACCATAAAAGCAAATAGTCAAATTGGGATGGCGAGGCTTTGAAAATGTTAATATGCAAGGATAACAAAACCGTGAACATCTTAACTTCATAAAGATCATATGAATATGCCTTCGGTCGCTCAGAGGAGCACACAGGTTTCACAATGGGCTTGGGCTAATGAGATTGACAACAAGATACTGTTTGTCGTAATCTTCACCTAGATTGACCGATCCATCAAGAACCTTGGAGTTGTTTACTATGCGAACTGTTTTTCATTCTGGACATCAAGGGGTGTTTTTACCTCTGCTACATGCCGGCTATATTACAACATAGTAGTGCTTTAGTGAGTGATTATTTCTGATTTTTTTTTTTTTTAATCAAATTTATTCGATTTTCCAAATTAGTTACTACACTTGGAATCATTAAAGACGGAGAAATATATATTCTTTTCTTTTCTTGTTTACTCCGACATTTCAAAATGATCTATAAAATAGTACAACTGTTTCCAAAGGCCAAACGTTCAAGTAAGGCCAAACATCAGGTAGAAATTTGAGTGATTTTTCTATTTTGTTTACATTGTCATAAAAGCCAAAAAAAGTGCCTGAATTACACAAAAGAACCAAACCCTTTCGGTTCTTGAATATTCATTAGAGTGAGGCGATGATAGATAGGCTCAGTGCCATAGATAGCCTACCGCTGATCCTCGGTGAAGATTAGCTTTTAGAGCCATATTTTTTTGGAAAAACTTGAATGATGCGAGCAAAGAATAAAAAGTTATTTGAATTATGGAAAAGCATATAGAACTTTTAGAAATGGAGATTCAATTCAAGTGTGTGTGTATGGTTCGGTTTGTATTTTGAAAATTCCAGTCTCCAAAAATAAAACACTGACATAAACTTGAAAAATAGATGTCCTAAACGTGGTTTATAATAGATGTCAAATATAGGCTACAGAAGACAAAGATAAAAAAAAAAAGAATGAGCTCATATACGAAGTCTGGTTTCACCAAGCATAAAAAAAAAAACTTACCTCATTTTCTATTTCATTTGATAGCGCTTGATATTGAGGGCTAGAAGCATTTTCTAAATCAGGCGTAAACTCTAGATTTTCTATTTTAAACTCAGCGTCAAGCACGTTTTCAACTGCAAAATTGAGAAGTATGATGAAAACAAAGACATGAATGTGAAATTGTCAATGAAAAGACAGTTTCAATCTTTTAGAAAGCTGTAAAATTGCCAGTACTGTACCATTCATACAAAGTTTAATCACAATATTCTGTAGCTTTCAGTTGACTGTTGAACCTTTGCACAAATATCTACGTATTCTATTTTTAAATAAAAATGAAATTTATGCCATATCAATAAATGTGTAAGAAGTACTGAAAGAAAAAAAAAACTGTGGGCAACTTCAGACTAATATTAAAGGCACGTAAGGCAAATCTTATAAAGAAGTCATTAAAGTGACCTTAAATAATTTTTTTGTCACGAAAAACTTCTAAATTCAGATCAAAGTTATAAGATTGAGTTTGTGTTAGTCTAAAATTACAAAAAGAGATTTGATTACTAAATAACAAAATATGGCCAGGGCCCTTCCTTTCGTAGTCAAAATACTAACAACAAAAAATATGGAATTCTACCGACATTTTTGGAGTAGAATAGAGGGAGGGGCTAGGAGGCTGAGTTCCTCCAAGGATTAACCCTTGAAGAAACTTTCAGCTCTGCTCTCAAATGTTTGAATAAAACGTCTATCTTTTTTGCACTTATCTTTTTCTACGTCAATACTTCCACATAGACCCCGAAGCTGTGCCAAAGTAAAAATGGCGGCGGTGGATACAATTACGTCGGCGGTGGCGCTCCGCCGGCGTCACCGAATTTTTTTGGCGGCGCGCCACCGAAAGGTCATCGGTAGCGCGCCGTCAATTGATCGACGTTTGTTCTATTTTTAGGGTTTTTTTTGGCTACTTTTAAAAGTTTTGGAAACTTAATCGGTATCAATTTTTATCGGAATTCGGTCCACAATTTCCTTTTAGCTTCATTACCATGACCAAATCTCGGACAAAATAAGGACGAAAAGTCTTAACTTCTCAGAAACACTCTTTCAATCCAAATGATCGACAGCGAGACCTTAAACTGCCTTATAATTCAATGAATCCGACAAAAAAGGTAATTTAAAATTTAATTCAAATTAAACTCTAAAACTTGAATTAAGCAAATTTACTTGCACCCTAAATCCATGGCTAATTTATGAAACATCAATGGAATCTGATGCGTATATCTTATTTTATTTTCGAATTTCCTGGTCTTGCAACCTGCATTCCACTTCTTTGACTACCCTACCTCTGAACCCCTCACTCTCTACGCAACAGAAACTATTATTTCTCATTGCTTCAAGACTGAATTCTCTCACTTAAGAGTGATATAACAAAAGTTTAAAATTAAACGTTACAACGAACTCCTTAGCTCAAGTGATAAAATAAAAGTTTTAAAATTAAATATTTTAACCAGCTCCTTTGAGAATGAAAGAGCTTAATTTTTGTCCTTCCCATCTCAGCAATTAAGGTGTTGTGGGCGTGGACGTACTTGAACATGGTGGGTAAGCATATCAAACGATCGAAGTTGTACTTTAGCGCATAGGATTTAATATTTGATTATTTTTTTCTTTTTACATAGCCAATTTTCAGAAAGTTAGCATGTCGTTTTTTAAGAATAGTTCGTTCCCAGGTGTAAGAAGAAAAAGATGTAACACTTTGTAAAGAAAAGCTTTTATATAAAAAGAGGCATCATCTTATTAAGAAAAGCATTCTTTATAATTATATTATTGAATATATTATAAATATATTATTAAATTTTTAATTCTGGTTTTAAATTTGAGAATTTAATTTGAATTAAGTTTTAAATTCTCTATTTTGTCAATTCTCAGGCAGTTTAAGACCCCAGAATTAAAAATTCAAAACACCTAGCAGGTAGAAATAAACTCTAGCACTTTACTTTAAAGCTTTGACGAGCTTGCAGTTATCATGTATAAAAATAAGCTTGTTTGCACGGTGTGGAGCGAACGTAGAACGCATAGCAGTGACAATTAGTCATACAGCACTGAAAACCCTTTCTGCTGCAGCACTTGTTGCTGCCAACGATATAATTTTTCTTACCAAAGCTGTGATCCATGACAGCTGAATATATTCAGCTGAATATATTCAGCTGAATATATTCAGCTGAATATATATAACAGCTGAATATATTTTTTAGAAGGCAATGGTTTGATTGATTGCATCAACTAGGACAGGATCATCTCCTGGCATGGGCTGCCAAGGCCAGATATAAATCGACTTGACGCCAAATCACATCATAATTTTTATCCTGTTCTGCATCATCGCTCTCACACCCCTTTATCTGATCAAGTAGCCTCCTTTTTTTTTATGTATGATCACGAGGAGACTTAGAGTCTCTACTCTTCTGAGAAAATCCATTAGCCATATTCACACAACTGATTGGGGTAGTTGATCCACTGGAAGCACCAGAGATTACAGCCTCCTCTTCAAGCTTTTCGAGGGCCATCTCCTCTTTGTACAAAAGAATTTCTACTGCCCACAAGATGGAATGCAACATATAATATGATGCAAAGTAAAATTCAATGCAAAGACCCTCTGGCAAGTTTTGTGTGTAAAATTGGGAGGAAACCTGACCTTGCTATAGATGATGAGGAATATGAACTGATGTGTGACCTTTGCTTTCTACTGTCAAATTTTTTACTGCAGTCGAGGCCATTGAGAGAGAATTCTCTACCACCCTAAATATTGCTCTGCTCTGTTGGACCCTTCTAAAAGGTCACCTTGATGAGCAACCTAATGATAGTAGCTTTATTTTGCTTCTGAAAGAAAAGATGAGAAACAAGTTTGACTTTCGCTTCCCATCTCATGGTGTCAGCCGTGCTTTTGGACTTCGAAACATTCAAGATAAATGAAATTGATGACCATCTGAATCTTCTAAGACTCTAGCGCTAGAGACTGACATATAAGGTACTTTATCACATCTCATGTGAACGGAATTTGTCCAATCAACAGTCCAGGCTCCTCCCCTTCAACTTGTGGTTAGAAATTCTTTTCTAAATTTGAATTTTTTTAGACGGTTTTTAGGAAGACAAATAATTTTTTCAGATAAGTTTACTTCTTCCACTTTGTACATGCTTCCATATACATATGTAAAAAAAAGCATGTACATATGTAAAAACCTTGTTCTAAGACTTTTGTACAATAGCTTCCTTTTTTGGATATGGTGAAGCAGTTATAAATAATTTACTCGAGGAATATCATGGCTAGTCGAAACTCATTCTAATTAGAAAATATCACATTGTAGCGAAGAGGACAGAAACAAGCGAATGATAATCTAAAGTTCATATTGATGAGTAGATACAAAAACATTTTGAGAGGATTCAAAATTTTTGCATGTACCATTAAATATTAGATTTTGCATTATATTTGCTTCTCAATAGTTTCAGAAAATAATTCGGTGCTTTAAATTTCCGGTGGCGCGCCGCTGCCGACCGTACCAGCGGTGGCGTCGGCACGGTGAAGCCTTTTCGGTGAAATATTTTCGGCAGCGCGCCGCCAATTTTCGGTGCAGCTTCTGGGACTATTTCCATACGAATGTTTAGGGATTTCCTCAATTTCACCCAAAATAAAACGGGTTTGCTTCGAAATCTCTCCGAAAACTAGCGTCCGTAAATACTCGTACGGTAACACGAAATACAAACCGCTAGTTTCGTTAACGATAGGATTATTTCAGGGAACCCAAATTTCATTCGTGGAATTTAGGAAACCCAAAAATTAAGGTAGTGGGGTAGTTAAGTTATTAAAGTCTAGAATTGAATCAAACACACCAAATTTATTTGGACCTATCCTAAGACTTCTGAGCACAGGAAGATTTTTTTTTACTCTAGGCAACTGTTCATTGATTATATAACAATTTGTGCCGTTTATTATGCACAACATAAACAAGTTCTTATAAAAAATAAAGGGAAATATAATACTTCGACGGTAATTTGAAATAAGAAATGCCAATAAATTTGGTAAATTTAGGATCTTGGCGGATGGGCCCCGAGGCACTCCCTTACACGTACGTGCCTATCTTCAGTTCATGTAAAGCAAAACTAAAAAATTATATAAACTATAAATAATCAAATTATTTTTATTCAGATATATTTGTGATTAACTTTATGACTTTGTTGAGTAATGTTAGATGACACTACTTGTGTTTTAAATCTCTAAGGAGAAGATCGCTAGTTTCTCCTCAAGTCAGTTCCCCCGTAATCTAAGGCGATGTTTGACAAAATTCGGGATCTAAGGCTATGTCAACAAATTCAGCCTAGAGATTAAGCTGAATAAAGGGCTAGTGGCATATTGGGAACTGATAGCCAGAAAATAAGTTCTCAGTAAAAACACTCAGTGGATCGTGGGCTCAGAATGTGTCTTTTAATTATTGTGAATTTCAAACCACAAGCGATGTATGCTTTTGCGTTTTATATTTTAGGAGTTAACTCAATATGTAGGAGATGGGAATTCAAATCATGACTTACATGAGCGAAACTCTCGAAATGGTGTCTAATTTGGTAAAATGAATTAACGGATTACTGATTTTATTAGTGCCTTCACCTTTTCGTCGTCGAGAGAATCAAAACCTTTTTTTTAAACTTGAAATACGAGTATAAAAAAAAATCTATAATAAGCGATAAAAACTATCCTTGACAAATGCCACCTAAAAAATAATTGTAATTTCAAAAAAGCATGTATGTTACAGCAGATAACAATATATGCTCGTTTCACTGGTTACTTTTGTATTTTTTTTTTTTTTTTTCTAACCGAAAAAATGTATAGTTGGAGAAGAAAACAAAATCCAGTCATGGATCTTAGTCAGGTTCTTTCATCTAGTATTTAGTACTTTTATGCTACGATTACATAGAGGTTCGATTAATTAGAAAGCCTTCCAAGGCTTTGTAGTATTCTGATAAAAACAGAGGAGGGTCATACTCTAATAATACTTGCTGATTGTAAGCCCTTTTGCGGTTTGGGATGAAGGAACGATGTAATTTTTTGTTTGTTTTTGGGAGGATAATTTTGAATCATCATTAAAAATGACGTCGGTTTAGTTTCACCTATGTAATGGGATCCTATACAAGATTTTGCTACAGAAATCATATGTTTTGTTTTTTATTTGCCCATTCTTAAATTAAAAAAAGGATATATATATATATATATATATATATATATATATATATATATATATATATATATATATATATATATATATATATATATATATATATATATATATATATATATATATATATATATATATATATATAAATATATATTAGTTTTGATATTCTTATAGCCAGTATGAATTGTGTTTTTTTTTTCTTTTTAGCAAAATCTACAAAGTAAAATCTACAAATCTACCAAGAAAATATATATATATATCTACCAAGACAAATCTACAAAACAAAATCCACTAAGTAAAATATAAAAAAATTATTTACATTTTTTCTTTGAATATTCTTCAATGAATTTTGCTTATCTAAAACTTTGAATCATTATAATCAGGCTAAACCTAGTTTTGGAGAGGAAGTTTATTTTAGATTTATTTTACCGGCTATGATTTTGTGTCGATGGATTCAGCTTAGGGCGAATTGCCTTCCAATCCAGAGCAAGCAGAAGGTCTTCGAAAAAAAGATAATTTATCCTGAAAGGCGGTATATGTGTCCTCTTTGTAAGGATGAGGACGAACATTTGGACCATTTTCTCCGGAAGTGCCCGGTGCTCTCTGATTTAAGGGGAAAATACTTACATGGGATTGTTATTCTGCTTTCTGGTATTTTACAAAGTAGTAGTCCAACCACAATATTTCGTGTTGGTGTGCACATAGACAAAAGCTTAGAAAGAAGGAACAGCTTATACAATTAATTAGTAATTATTATATAGAACTACAATTATTTTCTCCCTATGTAATTTGTTCTGTTGGTGATTTCCTTATTTTTCATTTTTTTTTTTGTGTATATGGCTCATGGGCTTTTGAAATACATGATCTATCTATCTATCTATAAGAAATCTATCTATCTATTTATCTATAAGAAATCTATCTATCTATCTACCTATCGATCTATCCATCTATCTATCTATTTATCTATCTATCTATCTACCTATCTATCTAGAAATCGATCTATCTATCTATTTATCTATAAGAAATTGTATTATAGGCTGTATCACTTGGATCTCTGGAAAGTAAAAAGTTACAAATCGCCAAAGTTTTCTTGATTTTCCTATGTCAAAAAGTAAATAAACTATTTCCTCTTAATTTTACTCCATCCAACCAAAAAAAAGACAACTTCTTCAAGCTGTAAACATAACTACAAGACATAGCTGTAATAAATATAACTAGTAAACGCTTTTATGCTTTTGCGCATAATTCAAAACACAGAACAGCATTTTTCTACAGTTTATGTGGTATTACTTTTAATTAGCATGTTATTTACTATTGACTAGAAAATGAAACTTTTGAAACATTCCTAGCACAAGGTATTTATTAAATTTATGCATAATGAATCATACCATGATTCATACAATGAATCATGGACTCACCATGAGGACCAGGTGTTTCAAGGATTTGGCCAAAGCTGGCTTTAGTGCTCAATCCAAAATCTGTGAGAGGAGTTTCTTCTTTGAAATCAGTTACTTTTTCGACAATTTCATCTAACTTGGCTTCAACACTTGTATCTAGTGGTTTTTCTGATTCGGAATTGGCTCCAAAGCTTTCTTTGTCAGTTTTCTCCGCTATAACGTCCTCAATACGATTTACTGGTGCTACGACCTTATCGTCACTGCTATTAGGAGCATCCGCTGTCCCTCTGCTCAGACTTGAACTTTCTGTTGGTGTAGTTACAAGTACAGGGACCTCGCCTAAGTTCTCAGCGTTTTCTTCTGTATTATTAGTCGATGATGTATCCAATTCTGATAATTTCGGAATTTCAGATTCTTCATCGAATTTTTTTTCTGCCAACTGATTGTCCTCGTCTGATTTAAGAATATTTAACCCTTCTTCAAGATTTCCGTCTATATCCGAAGTTTTGTCGTTTATTTTATCCATTGTTTCATGCAATTCATCAATGTCTTTAGTTGACTGTGTGTCATCTGAAGGTGCTTTCTCATCCAGAACATCTTCATTCTTTACGGAAGAATTGTCGGCCGTCTTTTCTTTTCCAGCAAATGGTGAGGTTTCAATCTCTAAAGCAAAAATTTGATTGTTGATTTAAATTGAAAAGAAGCATAAAATAATCCGAAAAATATACCAGATAAAATAAACATTTTTGAATAAAATTTTAAGAAAACAAATTGTCATTGATACAGTAATAAATTAGAATCTAGCAACATATATTCATATGAATGGCAATACCTCTCTAACTAGGCTTAAGTTTACTCTACGAGGACGGGAAATATCTTTTGGAATTTGGATGATCCTAAGATTAAAAAGAGCTTGGTCTAATGAGCTTCGGCCCCTCAAAGGAAGATTGAATATTGTAGAAACATTGTCAAAATGCCACAAATATGTACACTAATACAAACATATTGCAATACAGACAGGGTAAGGGGGTATTTTTCTTTTTATGCGGACTTGTGCTAAAAATTATAAATTTAGTAATTAGCATAAGTAATTAGCCTTTTCGGGTAAGTAATCTTGGAATGCTGGAGCGCACAATATGTGATGGAGATGTAGGGTTCCAGAGCTAATATTACTTTGTCACTGTTACATGACTCTTAAAAATTTTTGCTCGGCATAGCATTCGCTATGGAATTCCAATTCTTCCTTACCTTTTCTATTAAACAAAAGTTCCTATTAAATTACTTACCTGTGCTAAAGAAAATAATACCAAGAGTAAAGTAAGATCTTGGAGTTAAAAGTATCGGACTTTATGTGAATTTTCTGTTTTAAATTTATCTTGGTTTAATGCTATTAAATGCTTGAAGGACCATCTATACGCATCTTTTCTCAGTTTGCCATGGTTCAGTCAATACTGTCTAGATATTTTGTTTCTTATCGTGAGCTTTTTTTGAGAATCATGCGAAAAAAAGCCTCCTGACCTTTGTGACATTCGCAAATAAATTCGAAATACAAGGATAAAAAAAGGGTGACACGTGATCAAATCGATTTATGCACATTATAAATAGCGAAAGAAAAAATGATGCACTAATTAAGAATTTTGCAGAAAAAAGAACTGATAATTCGGTCACCGATGGCTTTTTAGCAGTCTATCTATCTGGGAGAAAGATAAGATCAGATCTTTCAACAGGCTTTCTAATAAGTAAAGCTGTCCTACTTTCATACCATTGTTATACCCACATATATACGAACTATTTTTGAAACTTGAATTTAATTTCCTCTTTTATTCGCTGCGAGCTTTACACTAGTAGATTACAAGCTATACACAGATTACAAGCTCTAATACGGAATAGTGTTAAAATCTTACCTCTATTATCACTTTCATCAGCATTTCTTGATTTTATTGCGTCATCATGCGTATCATGTATATCATGTCTCTCAGACTCTATAAAGGTTTAATTTCCGTAAGCTTAAGGGAAAAATTCATGATCTTAAGTAAATTAAATTCGTTTTACATGGGATGTTTAAAATATTCTCAGAAAACATAAAACAGCAACTGGAAACAAAATATACATATGACTTAGCTGACATTTTAAATAAATTCCACGCTTATATTTTTTCTAGGCTACTGCATGCGTTTCCACAAAATTTTATATATCCTTTTTCCTAAGATTTTTTATGACCTTTGTATTTGCAAGATTTTAGCTTTTGGGATCGAAGCTGGTCCCTCTTTACATCTTTACTTTTGTACTATTAAACTAATGAACGCTAAAAACTAATTAATATGTGGGAGGGGGCGGTGCAAATTTCTTCTCTCTTTATACTTTCATAAATCTTTTATAATTGAGATATTCATTTAATATTTATTCCCAGCTCCTAATCTAAGCATATAAACCAAAGCTTTTTTTCTTATTTTCAATTTCCAATCTATATATTAGCAGTAGGAAGAGGAATTATCCAAGGGAAGATTGTGATGGTTCGAAAAACGGTAGTGTAGTCACAGAAAAAAAAAAAAAAAAGGAAACCAAACCTGATGGACTTAAAACAGTCTACTAAGGGATATAAAGATGACAATAAAGATTAATTGGAGGAGAAACGAAGTAGATGAGACGCAAGAAGGAAAATCAGGATAGATACTTCAATAAAACTAAAGAGAATCTGTGATAAAGACAAGACAAAACTGCGTGAAACAGAAACCAGAAGAAACGGATAATTTTGAGATGGGGAAACACATTTTTGGAGCAAAAAATAGAGCTACCAATAAATTAAAATAGCGATATTACTAAAGGCAAAGAGAAGTGGATCAGGTGGCGTAAATTTCTAATGGGGAAGGGACATTGGATCCCCAAATCTCATTTTGCCCCCTTCGACCACTTCAATCATAAATATTTTTTATGAATATGCCTTTATTTATCCTTCGTTCAGCAATAGATGCACACTTTATCCTAGACGTTCGGTTACAATAAGCAAACGCCTTTTCTGTTGAAACCACTTTCGGTGCCAGAGCAAGAAATCTGAAGAATGTGAATTGCGACATTCTTAATACTTATATGTCAGGTATTCTATACTTCATGGTGGCCGAGTAACTTTGGAACTGAAACAAAGGTTCGGAGAAAATTTCTTGTTAACTCAAGGCTTAGAAATCTTTGACCCAAGCTCACCAAAGTTCCTGGATGCACACCTAGTACGAGACTTTGTACATGCATTTCCTGCACTATCAGTCAGTGAGTTGACCTTCGAGTCACAAATAACCTTGGAAAAATCTTATTTAAAGAGTGCGTGGCTTATTGTAGCTTGAACTTTGTTTTGGGGGAATGGACCACTGTTTCCATGGGAGGGGACAACTATCGGGTAATTTCGTACTTTTTAGATTGTAATAGGTTTAAGTTAGTGAGTTGGCAATTTGCCAATTGATTTGCGGGTCTTTTATGATCATTAATTATGAACATGTCAATACTGCAAGAATGGCGCTTTCAGCTTTTTCTTAAATAAAATCGCTGATAAATACCTCATTGTATTTATAACAAGTTCAGACGATACTGAATTTAAGAAATATGTGGTATAAAATGTAAGTAGGTGTATTTTTCAGAAAATACTATTTAACAAGGAGGTTGGTGCTGACACATGAATTTGCTACGATCAAATATCTCGGGTAAGTCTTCTCATGAGTAAGTCTTCAATATTAGTGCACTAGAAACAAAAATTTGAGCAGAAATGCACTAGAAACAAAAAAAACCTTGTTCCTGGATGCACACCTAGTACGAGACTTTGTACATGCATTTCCTGCACTATCAGTCAGTGAGTTGACCTTCGAGTCACAAATAACCTTGGGAAATCTTATTTAAAGAGTGCGTGGCCAGAATGCCCGTCTAAGCTCTTCCTTACCTTTAACGAATAAAGAAGCACCAGTTGCATACTGCTCATTTTGGTTTAAATCAGCATATTTAGAGCGTTACCCCTTTCTAGAGGGTTTTTGTTAATTCACGCCACCTTTTTAGAAAGTCTAAAAATAAAAAATAATCCACATAATTTTTTCACAAAACAGAAAAAAACAGATGTTCTGTTTTATTCTTAAATTCATAATAACAAAACGTATCTATATTTGCAGTCATCTGCTTCACATCACAAAGCTCAAATGCTTAGGCCTGTCTTTTTAAAGGATCTATATCAGAAAACCGAAGTAGAACTGACATGAGACACTTAAATAATGGCAAATATTATGCAAATAATTACAAATAATTACAAATAATTACAGCTATCTCCTTATGATCATTAAAATACTTAAAACCAATATGAATGTTATTATACGATAATTTTACATTTTTTTTAAGCAGAGAAACTTTAAGGACTCTACAACCCTGAAAATACACCTCTGA
The DNA here is from genome assembly GCA_027921565.1 of Artemia sinica. Classification (NCBI taxonomy): domain Eukaryota; kingdom Metazoa; phylum Arthropoda; class Branchiopoda; order Anostraca; family Artemiidae; genus Artemia; species Artemia sinica. Next base: position 2,550,397 of record JAPEVW010000025.1, on the reverse strand, counting down.
AGAGGAAAGATCCCCCCATAAAATGAATTTATCTAATGTTAAGACTACCTTTGCCTTAAAATATGTTTACTCAACTATAATTGTTAGAAGAAATACTAAAGGCAATTTCCTCATATATTTCAATCTTAAACAAATTGATTTGCTCATTAATGTAACAAAGTGACTTTTGTCTGATTCAGGGTAAAAACCGCTTAGAGTTGATTCTTTGATTTATCTGCTAATTTGATACGGTATAGCTTTAAAGCACGTACCTAAAATGCTAAAATCTCACCTCTAATATCAGAATTATCATCATTATTAGAAAAAATTGCATCATCAGGTATATCGTGTATGCCCGGTCTTCCAATTTCTACGACAATATCATCATCCTCTAAAAAGTTAGTATCAAGAAACGGAAGTGGGGTAGTGCTACCAATAAGCTCGGATGGATTGGACGTCGGACTAGTAGCAGGAACTTGATCAAATACGCCAGCTATGTAGAAAAATTTAATTAAATCCCTTGTCATAAGGATTACGGTGTTTGGTTTTCTTTATTCTTTTGATACGTTTTAAAAAAAAGAAGTCTTATTAGAGCATAAAGCCTGTAATTTGCTATCAAATTCGGGGTTTCTACATAGACACTAAAACAGGGGCGAATCCAGAATTTTTTTTTTTGGGGGGGGGGGGAGCGCAAAATAGGTTGATCGGATAAACTTGCGTTAGGAGCAAGTTTAATTAACGCAAACTTGCATTAATTAAGTAAACTACATTACTTTAGGCTACGTTAGGGGGGGAGCCCCCCTCGCCTCCCCTGGATCCGCCACTGCACTAATATGAAAAGCAAAACAATAAAAATAAGATAGTGATAAAAATCTGTTACGTGTTAGACCGTTTTTTACCACAGAAGACGCATAATAGTTGAACAGAGCATAGGTTTTCATATTTTTTATGCTTCAATTTATTTCTTGGTGAATTTCCTTCTAACTGGTGGTCAAAAAGTTTTTTTTATATCCTTTTTTTGCTTTGCTGCCAAAAAATTGAAGTTTGCCAACTGATTTAGATGTAACCTGCGATTTAATCTATAAAAAATGGGGTCTCCAGTAAATGTGAATCCTTTTAGCTATGCCTTATCAGAATAAAAAAATAAAATATATTGATATTAAAAAATATAAGCTTAAGACTGTTCATACTGATTCAGTGATTCTATCTCTATTGCTATTTTACAAGTCATACATTAAGAGGCAAAATTTAATTTTTTGAAATGTTTGATACATCTGATTGGATGTCCTTTCTATTAATTTTTGAAATGTTGGTGCTTCAAGGCTTTTAATGTTATGATTTCGGAGGACCGTATTATAATTATTTTTTAGTTAAACTTTTCTTTTTCCTTTTTCCTTTTGCAATGCCCTTCAACAGATAATCCTTGGCATTTTTTTTTTCATTTGATATTTGCAACATTAGAAAAACAAAACAACTCACAAACAAAAATGAGATGTACATAAAAGATGTACATGAGAAGACTACAAGCAAGACGAAATATTATGGAAGACTGATAAGACTAAAATCTTCCGTGTTTTAGCATAGGTTCAACAAACAGGCTTAATTTTAATTTATTAATGCTTTATTTCAATTGGATTTCTAAGCGTATTTAGATCTAGCCTGATATTTTCTAAAAGTAAGCAAATTCTTTTATTTTGAAACGTTTTGACTGCTATTCAGGGTTAGTAGGGATAGTAAGCTAATACAAGATAATCAGGGCTAGGATAGCATGGAAACAAAGGCTAGTATTGAAAAAATGTATGTAAAAATATGTATAGCTTCGTTCTTTTTACCTTTGGCTCAATGCAATGTATAAGTATAAAAGTGCTACCAGCATTTTTATTTAGATTTCCATAACCTAGCTTTATTTAGGGTTCATAATTTTGCTGGTTAACACTAGATGACTATAGCTGCATTTTTTCTTCTGAGAAGAACATCAATATGGGTCTCCTACCAGTTTACAGTACACTTTGGGTACAACTTTTAGATGCACTTAAAAGTATATGACCCTACTTGGCTCATCCGTATCCAAAATAGACAATCTTAATGATAAAATAGGTATGCATATGAAAACACTGTAAATATGACTAAGAGAGTCCCGCTAAAGACTTGCAATATTTAAAAAAAAGACGCCTCAACACGCTCGACCAAAAAAAGAAAAGACAATAAAACATCGAAACTATCGTGTTTCAATACTATTTCACTAAAACCGCAGAGTAAAAGGCTTGCCCAGAATGCGTGCTTTACCCTCGAACTTTTCATCCATTGACTCGTCTACTTAGCGCTTAGTCTCTCTGTTCAGTAGGTAATGCTGTATTTGCAATTTTTGTATTTTATGATGTTAGGTTATGTTGTTGTATTGTACAATGTCGCCTTGCGTTTTTTTTTTGTACTCCACTCGTCTTTGTCCCAAGTGGGTAAGAAAACAAATTATTATAAAGCAAAGAAACCATGTGCAAACCTTATTATTTTGAATGTACAATGAAAAAAAAATATGTGAAATTGCCTCCACAAGTTTGTAAAATGCTAGTTCTGAGACCCTTTAGAACGTGTATTTTGAAACATTAAGGGATGCCCAGAAAAATTGAAATTCAGCTAAAGAAATAAAATCCGTGAGGTGTTTCTACAAAAAAAAAGAAAAAAAAAAATAAAGAAAGTTCTAGTAAACCGATAGAAAGCTAAAGCTTCAATTAAAATTTAGCATAAACTCCTATAAGTTGAATCTGTCCGTCGAGCTAAATTCTCCCTTTGAGTTTGAAGATTAAACGCTGACGGAAAACTTTTTCACTAAAAAAAAATACTTGAAAAGGAAGTTCCAACAAGCTAGTTTCAAGGGTTAAAGTTCCCACATCATGTAGTCAGTTTCAATTGCTGAATCATGACCTCCTGGGTTCGATTTTAAAATTCAAATGCCAAGAGTACACAATTTGAGTAAATCTGAGTTTTCGAAAGTGAAAACAACACAATTGCTCTTTAACTGGTACCTTTATTAAAATTGAAGTGAAATCAAAATGAAATTGATTTATCCCCAAAGGTTGAATTTCTGTTTTATTTTTGGCTGTCAACCAATTTTAAATTTATTTTTGTGGCGTTTTAAACTTTAAAAATTTTAAATAACAAAACCAGCAGCAAACTTTATATTTGATTGTAATCTTTTGCATGAATTTACTGTTTAATTGAGCATTACAGACATATCAGGTCAGGAATTCCATCTACCTGACCTATATCAGGTCAGGTATAGGTTCAGTGTCATCCTATCACGCGAACGATAGCATTTAGGTGTGAGGTCAGTAGTGCCATTCCCCTCTATCTCTTTCCTCTAAGGCAAAAAAAAAACTACACATAATAAGTAGTGAATATGGAAATTCATGAAAAATCACGTAGAAATGAGGTTTTTCTAAAGTTTTGGCACTATCTATACGCTGGAAATAATTGTGTCTATTGGTTTACAGCTCTATAAGATACATAGGTGAACGGCACTCACTATATAGGTAAAATGGTGAAAAAATTAAAAAAGAATAAAGCTAAAAGTAAAAAGAACCAAAGGGTTTCACTTTTATGTGTGGTATATGATTTTATATTATTAGAGCTAGAAACAAAAAAGGAATGAACCCGAAACGAAATACAAAAGTACCATTAAACCTTCAAAAAAATGGCATAATTTCTGTCGTACTTACTGTTTGTGGTACTTTTGCGTTTTACGTCTGAACTTGAGCTTGCGTTTTGACCATAAATAAAATGGATTTAGAATAAACAAGCTGAGGGAAAAAGAGTTAGAGGACGAGAAAATTCGGTCTGAAAGGAAGTAGAAGTGATATCAAACTAAAGTGTTTTGTAAGACAATAAAAAAGTAAAAATACTATTAGAAGTATCCAACTATATGGGTTTCCTTGTTTGATTCATCTACATACACAAGAGGGTGTTTGGGGGAAGGGATTGGATCTCCAGTCCAGAGTTTCCATTCCTTCTTCGAAGTGTAAAAATGACTATGTTCCCTAAACTGTCAATATATATATCTCAATGCTTTTCACATGGTTTTTTTTTTTGGGGGGGGGGCATCTCTAAAATATTACCCTCTCTTTAGAAACACTCTCCTCACCAAAAATAGACCCCAGCCCCTGAAGAAACTAGAGACCGTGTCCGTAGCCGTATTTAAAAATTGATAGCAGCTATACTCAAAATCAAGCAGTTCGTGGTAACGAACAGTGACTTGGCTCTATAGAAACCGAAACTCTAAAAAACGGAATTTTAACATCAATAAATGCATAAAAAATCGACTTATTATGCTCATTCCAAATATACAAGATTCATCAAGTTTAGTGTTACCTATCAAAAGCTAAGAGCCTGAGAAAATTTGCCTGATTTTCGAACAAGGGGGGAACACCCCTAAAAGTCAAGGAATCTTAATTAAAATCACGTCGTCAGATTTAGCGTATCAGAGAACCCTACTCGAGAAGTTTCAAGCTCCTATGTAAAAAATTTGGAATTATGCCAGAAGAAAGATCACGGATACGTGTTTATTTGTTGTTGTTTTTTTTGTTTGTTTGTTTTTCCCAGGCGTGATAGTATCGAACTGATGGCCCTAGAAGATCAGGAAAGGGTGCATTCCAACGGGAATTAAAAGTTATAGTATCCTTTTTGAGTGACCAAAGAGATTGGAGGGCATCTAGCCCCTCCCACGCTCCTTTTCCCCAAATTCGTTCGATCAAAATTTTGAGATAGCCATTTTGATCAGCATAGTTAAATGATCCAATTTCTATGCCCTTAGGGGTAACATGATCTCCCACACCCCATGGGGAAAGGCCTGTAAATTATGAAATTTGCCCATTGTTTGCGCATAGCATTTTCCATTGGGAATCATCCAGACATTTAGTCTCCTGGACTTGGATTATGCTGATGATTTAAGCATCCTAGATGAAAGTGTGAGCAAAATGAATGAAGTTTTAGAGGTTCAGCGAGTTCAGGGTGCTAGAATTGGTTTGAAAATTAATGTTAGGAAGACTAAGTCAGTAAGTCTAGGAATAAGTGAAGATGAAAAGGTGACGTTGGGTAATGAAAAGATTGATCAGGTGGGGGTAGCTTCACTTACCTTGGTAGTATTATTAGTAAAGATGGTGGGAGCAGTGAAGATGTTAAATATAGAATAGCCAAGGCTCAGAGTGTTTTTTCACAGTTAAAAAAAGTCTGGAAGAATAGGAAGATAAGTCTGCAAACCAAGATTTGAATATTAGAAGCTACAGTGACGACAGTGGTCAAATATGGCTCTGAAGCATGGACGCTCCGAAAAGCGGATGAAGATTTGCTAGATGTTTTCCAGAGAAATTGCTTAAGGATTGTTCTGGGTACCCGGCTGACTGACCGTATTTCAAACAATAGGCTATACGAAAAATGTGGTTTAATACCGCTCTCTAGGGCTATAATGAAAGAAAGATTGAGGTGGCTAGGGCACGTTGTGCGGATGAAGGATGACAGATTGCCGAAGATTGTCCTTTTCGGCCAACCATCTAGGGCTAAACGGAAAGCAGGTCGTCCCCGTCTGAGGTGGGAGGACGTCATAAAGAAAGATTTAAAGGAAATGGGAACTTCGTGGGCGGGTGTAAAAAGGGGAGGCTTTGAATAGATTGGGGTGGAGGAGGAGCGTGCGTAGCTGTGTTGGCCTCAGGCGGCTTGGTGCTGCGGTGAGTTGTTAGTAGTAGTAGTAGTAGTAGAATGTTCTGTGGGGAAGGGAACTTCCGGGATGAATTTTCCAGGGTAAATTATACACTGGGGGGATTTGACAGAATTCCTATACGAAATTCTTTTTATTTGCCTTAGTTTCGCTTTACCAGCTCAATTTTGCATGTGAAGATATTCCAGGGGGATTCTTCCGGGGGAAATTTTCAGCGGGTTTGGATTTTCGGGAAAATTTTCACGGAGGGGGTATTTCCAGGGTGATTGGAAAAACGATTAGAAATTAAAGTCTTTTTCAAATGAAGGTATTCTAAGGAGAATTTTTCAGGCTGAATCATCCGCAAGAAATTTTACTGGGGGGGGAGTAATTGGATTTTTTGTTTGGGGGAAGGGGGTAAAATGTTTTTCCTCTGGTCTAAAAAAAGAGAGTATACTTCGAAGTGTTTTTTCTGACGAAAGACAGGCTCTTTGGCCTGTCGAAATATTTTTTTTTTATTAGGCTCATAAAGACCGAACATAAATTAAACTAAACTAAACTGATCGTCAAACATTTATTCAAATATGGAAAATAGAACATTTTCCCTGGAAGTTAAAGCATAATTTGCGCTTTATTCGAAATGATATAAAGTTATTCTTAAAAATATGCCAATATTAGGAGACAGGAATTAGGAACAGAAATAAGACATCAAACGCTGCGAATTTGAGATTACACCTCTGATAATTGCGGAGAATATGCTGCACAATTAGGCCAGGATTTACGCATAGGCCCGCTAGGCCTGGGCCTAGGGGTGCACAATGCCGAGGGACGCAAAAAAAAAAATAAACACTGAGCGATTTTTTTTCTTAACAAAAAAATGGACTGATATGATTTATCGTCAAAGTGCACTTTGCTGCTACGCTGCCTATTCAAAGAAAAGTGATTTTAAAACAACACAGGAATCCGTAGCTGCTTATAAACTGTCAGATGTCTCCCAAGAATGGGAGCTGAGAGCTCGGTATCACATCTCTCTTGTATTACTTTTGGCTCATCACTCATCAGTTGCCTTCTGTTCAGGGCTTCCACTATCCTCGAATTTTCGAAGATATCCCGTAAATCTCTGTTTCTCCCCGACAAAACTACTTGGGGCTAGGGGCGCAAAAACGGTTGAGCCTATGGACGCCAAAGATTTATATCCAGCCCTGTGCACATTATTTTTATTTATCTCATTTGTAGAGATTGTTTTTAGAGTATCTAATTTATTTGTTTTGTGTCAATTTTAACCTTTATTTTATATAGCATGTTGATTTTTTTAACGGTATACGAAATGAATATCTTCATCTGTCCTTTAATAATGGCCATGACAAAAGCTATAAATTCCATAAACGGTTACAGCCCTATACCTGTCGGATAAAGTAAACAAATAACAGTTTCTTTTATGAAATTATAATCTCGCAATATGATTGCAATTTGCAATGCATGTCCTTGACAATCGTTCAAAAGCAAATACTAACACTGGGTATTTGAGATTTTTTTTTTCCAAGTCATGCCTGTCGGATAATTTTTTTTTTTTTTTTTTTTTTTTTTTTTTTTTTTTTTTTTTTTTTTTTTTTTTTTTTTGAGTCTGGTCTTAGATTTCGCCTTATGTTAACAGTTTGCATAGACGGAGATTCATTTAAAGGAGTGGTTTATAATATACCCAAAAATAAAATAAACACCATTAAATAAGAAGCATAGAGCCAAGAAAAAAAAAATGGCTATCATGAAATACACAAAGATTAAATTAGCTGAATCCAAAGGTCTTCGTTTGGAACAAAAAAAAAAAAAAAAAAAGTAATAATAATTCCTTCTTGCATGGATACCATTTCTTCTAAGAAATTTGCTAAGCTCAATAAATTTCCAAAACACTATTTTATGAGGACAAGCTGGTGGGGGAGGAATTCTTGTTTGTATCAAAGGTATTAAACTCAACAAGACATTATACTGGACGGCGAAACTAATTGCAAGTAAAATACCGTTAATTAAAAAGAAGAGAAACGAAGCACAACTACAAGTTCAAACTTGTTACAGCGTTAAGCTGCCTGAGGAGGACACACTAGCGAGCACTCCTCCTTTCTATGGTACATCCATAATGGAGTCGAATTTGCCGTGTAGCATTTTGTAGGGTGTCATGTCGTCATAACGCCCTGTTCCTAAATTTGCCTTTTTAAAACACTTCTCTGAAAAGGCCAGACAGGGTGCTGGAAACAATTAGGAGCAACTAGGAAAGGGTTTATCAGACGATTATAGCTGTAGGTAAAAATTTAAATAAAATTACGTCTATATTTATTATATATATATTAGTCAAAATTTCCCAAGAGTGCCACAATAAAACACCCACTTCTGCCATTTCTAGCCAAAACCCAATATTGGCCCGATAAGGATCAAAACGCTATCGACCAAAAATTCTGAGATGGATAATCATTATAGAACTGTCCAAACAATTAATACAAATTCTATAGCCGAGAGGCCGTACTGCCGTAGATAACACATTTGCTCCTAATATATATATACTTGACTTACTTAAATCTCCAGCCGGCTTGGTACCAGCATCGAGAGACCTGACAACATTCTGACCCAGGACACCCGGATTTGAGCAGTCGTAGCTCCATCTTCAGGTCTTATTCCTGCCTTAATTAGGAGCTGGTGTAGGCTATCGGACCATCTCATTCTTAAACAACCATCTGGTGTTTTCCCCCCGGTGGTCCCAGGGTTGAAGTCGTAAGCGTGCGACGGACGCTTCTTCTGGTATTCGGAGGAGATGACCGTACCATATCAGCATATGCTCCGCTGCTCAAGGGAAAATGAAATCTGTATCGTGGGATTTATGAGATTGGCGATGCTGATAAAATAGTAGGACGGAACCCACAGATGCATTGAGTACCTATATCTCTGTGAGGCGACTGATAACAGGGTTATGCCAGATTTTGTTGAGTCTCTTTAGCATAGAAGATGCTTTGGTGATTCGAACGAAGACTTCGCTCTTGACTCATCCATCACTTGACAAAACGAAGCCGAGGTAAGGGAAGTCCTTCACGACTGCTACCTGGTTTTGATATACTTCGACTGTAGGAGAGTTGTTGAGATGACCGTGGATGAATAAACATAACTTTCGTTTCACCCCAACTGATGTTGAGCCCAACTTTGCTAGACCCTTCTCTCATGACTGTCAGCGCTACAAAAAGTTCTTCGAAGGTGCTTATACTGAGCGCCAAATCGTCAGCGAAGTATGCGTTTCTCGAAAGCCTGTCTCCGAGCTTCAGGCAGAAGTTCAGTTGGTTAGTCGTCCTCATCATCAAATGATGAATAACGCAATTAGAAAGTTCGGGAGCTGTGTCACATCCCTGCGAAACTCCTGTACACATTCTGAGCAGCTAGCTTCGCTTCCTGTCGACTTAGACACGTCTTGTCGTTTGTTCACACAGCTCTCAAAGAGAGAGAGCAGAGCTTCTGATACAGACCGACTGTTCTGATCATGGGTAACAACAACTCCCTATCTACAGAGTCAAAAGAGGGTTTAAAGTCAACAAAGGCTTGTAAATATTTTAGCAGGAACGGAGAGGAATGTTACTTCCCGATTTCCAGATGATAGCAGGTTGCATCTGTCCCCTATGAATTTGGAGTTCTTGCCGAGAAGATGGGTCTCGATGGCCTGCTATTGAGATGTGGTCACTCTTCAAATCCCGACCGAGTAGGGCTTTCACTCCAGGTCAGATGGAAAACGGAACCTTGCCGGCTTTACTGATCCTAGGCCTGGGATCTGAGTAGAACTACAAAAACCCAAATACTATGATTCCCTTGGGTGGGCTCTACCCGTCACATGAAATTAGGGTTATCCTGATTGGAGTGTTGAGTTTAGTAGAATCCCCTTATCCAGAGGTGCGTGGTCAGCAGACAGGGTCTGTCTCATTCTGGGCGAGCTGCATTCACGAGCTTACAAGCAGTCCATAAAAATGAACTGATGTTGTAAACTGTTTATAAAGCAAAGCTATTTTTTGTAAAATATTATACAATGGACAAAACATTAAGAAGAAGGTCCGTGGATTTTTTTAGGGAGGGATACCTAAGGCAACAGAAAGCGCATTTTTATGACTATACTTTCCATGAAAAAACCTTAGGCTCAATATGGTGAGTAACTGCAGAACTTTTTACCCCTCCCCTCCTAATTTCTTTTTATTAGGAGAATATATAGGGAACAAGCTTGGGAAAGGGAGGTGAGATGGAGACAGCTCACCTTGGAAAAGATACTTATTCATGAATAACCGCAATTTGTAACTATCAAGCATTGTGAATACAAGGTTGAATTTTGCATGAAAAGTGGAGGCTTGAGGGGAGCCTTTCCCCATGTTTAAGAAAATCCTATCTTACTCTTATATAAAGTGAATGCACGCAGGGACAATACTGTAGTCTGTTCATATTTGTTTCTAGAAGTTAGTAAATTGATTGACTTACTGATGAAGAGCCCTTATTCTAACAGCGTTGTTATGTAATAATAAAGGGTAAAGAAAGGTAGGTTGATGGCCGTGGCCATTCTCATAATTAGGATGACTCCGAGTATAAACAGCAGAACAAACAAAAAGGGTTTTTCCAATCGACAGAGCAAGCTTCAAGCTTAAAACGAGAAGAAAATATTCTACATCTTCAAGCCCATAGGTAGCTATAGGGGAGGAACAGAGGGACACTTGCTCTGGGTATAGAAATTTTAGGGACGCAAAATTTTAAATAAATAAACTACCGGTTATAATCATTTTGTATTTTTTTGAAATTTTATTTTTATTAAAATAAAGTAGGCTACAGGGTGCAGTTTATAAATGAAAATAATTGATGAACTATTAATTTAATACAATAAAATAAATTAAAAAAATATTTAAATCATAATAATTAATACAATTAATTTAATACAAAAATAATAATAATTAAAAAATTAAATAATTTAAATAATAAACTAAAAAATAATTAAAGCGTAAATTATTAATTTATTGATAAATTGAAAGCAGTTTAGTTAATAAATGAAAATCTTATTAAAAACCAGTTCTGAAAGTTTTGTGGGAGATTGGGGGAGGGATGCTAATCAAGATTTTACCCCCGAGAGGTCAGAACCGCCACTATTCAAAGGCTCTCTTCTTGCTTTAAAGTCTAACTTTTTATTTCAATGTTTCAAGGACCAATGCTGCAACACAAGAGCAATATCATAAAATGTTTAAGTTTTTATCACAATGATTCTAGACTAGAAGATTTGTGATCCCTAGATCCCAATATAGAATTTAGAATGAAAACGTTTATTTATTTGTGATTAATTATAAAAACTTTCCGAAAAATAAGTTTTTCAAAGAAAAGTAATGGCCATTTTAAACTTAAGCTCAGCAGATACAAATACCTGTTAAAATTCAAACTCAAAACGACCAGAAATTACTATTAAAGAATAAATGAAGCCCAAAACGAACAGAAATTAAATAGACAATCATAGCAACAACAACGAACGAACAGAAATTAAATAAACAATCAATGCAAACAAACATACAATAGATATTAATGTAAATTAATAAATAAAGCTTAAAACGAGTGAAACTTAAATTGAATATGCAAATCAAGCTTGAAACGAACAAAAATCAACACAAACAAGAGTTTGGGTATGACCTCCTTCTCTCACTGTAAAATTTTTTAAACCTACTGCGTCATTGGCACTTTAATGAAAACCAATTTTATGACAAATATTTTCTTTTGTACTTAATATTGAAAATAAACATTAAAATTATAGCAAAATTTTGAACTGATGAGCTTTCAGCAATTAATATCCTTATACATAAAATATTCAGTTTAATTTATTACCTCTTTTTAAAGTTGCTAAAGACGAATATAGTTTCCCTATAAACAAGTGTTTGGACACTGCCTCCTTTCCTAACTGTAAATAAAAACCAAAAGCCTACTGCGTCATTGGCGCTTAACTGAAAACGGATTATATATACAAATACTTTTTTTTCAGTTCTTACACTATTGAAAATAAAAATACAATTAAAGTGAAATAAATTCTTGAACTGATGGATCTTTCAACAATTAATATCATTATACGTCAAATATTCAATTTGATGTTGTTTATACTTTCCAAGACTGTTCAAGACGCATATGGTTTTCAGTAAAGCGCCAATGGCGCAGTAGGTTTTAGACTTTTACAGTGAGAGAAGGAGGTCATACCCAAACTCTTGTTTGTGTTGATTTTTGTTCGTTTCAAGCTTGATTTGCATATTCAATTTAAGTTTCACTCGTTTTAAGATTTATTTATTAATTTACATTAATATCTATTGTATGTTTGTTTGCATTGATTGTTTATTTAATTTCTGTTCGTTCGTTGTTGTTGCTATGATTGTCTATTTAATTTCTGTTCGTTTTTGGGCTTCATTTATTCTTTAATAGTAATTTCTGGTCGTTTTGAGTTTGAATTTTAACAGGTATTTGTATCTGCTGAGCTTAAGTTTAAAATGGCCTTTACTTTTCTTTGAAAAACTTATTTTTCGGAAAGTTTTTTATAATTAATCACAAATAAATAAACGTTTTCACTCTAAATTCTATATTGGGATCTAGGGATCACAAATCTTCTAGTCTAGAATCATTGTGATAAAAACTTAAACATTTTATGATATTGCTCTTGTGTTGCAGCATTGGTCCTTGAAACATTGAAATAAAAAGTTAGACTTTAAAGCAAGAAGAGAGCCTTTGAATAGTGGCAGTTCTGACCTCTCGGGGGTAAAATCTTGATTAACATCCCTCCCCCAATCTCCCACAAAACTTTCAGAACTGGTTTTTAATAAGATTTTCATTTATTAACTAAACTGCTTTCAATTTATCAATAAATTAATAATTTACGCTTTAATTATTTTTTAGTTTATTATTTAAATTATTTAAGTTTTTAATTATTATTATTTTTGTATTTAATGTTTATTTTCAATATTAAGTGCAAAAGAAAATATTTGTCATAAGATTGGTTTTCAGCAAAGCGCCAATGACGCAGTAGGTTTTAGACTTTTACAGTGGGAGAAGGAGGTCATACCCAAACTCTTGTTTGTGTTGATTTTTGTTCGTTTCAAGCTTGATTTGCATATTCAATTTAAGTTTCATTCGTTTTAAGATTTATTTATTAATTTACATTAATATCTATTGTATGTTTGTTTGCATTTATTGTTTATTTAATTTCTGTTTGTTTTAAGTTTCATTTATATTTCAATAGGAAAATATTTTTTTTTCGTTTTAAGCTTGATTTTCATATTCAATCTAAGCATTACCGCTTTAAGATCTATTTATTCATTTATATTATTACTTGTTGTATGTTTTTGCTATGATTGTTTATTTAATTTCTGTTCGTTTTGGGTTTCATTTATTCTTTAATAGTAATTTCTGGTCGGTTTGAGTTTGAATTTTTAAAGGTATTTGTATCTGCTGAGCTTAAGTTTAAAATGGCCTTTACTTTTCTTTGAAAAACTTTTTTTTCGGAGTTTTTTTTAATTAATTATGTTCGTTTTTGATTGCAAAAAATTTCAGGTTTTTAAAAATTCCTTATTTCAAAGTAACAATATCAAAGTGAAAAAATGGGTTTTTGTTAACCTCGGAGTTTTTATTATCTTATGTCTGAACTATTTTTAACAAAATTGCTATCTCAAAATTTTTATCGGATGGGTTTGGGGAAAAAGGGCGTGGGGGGACTACATTAAGCTTCGCTCTCTTTTGACTCTTTAAAAGTGAACTAGAACTTTCTATTTTCAATCAAATTAGCCCTCTCTGAAGTTTATACGAGTATCCCTTCTATAAGAACCATATATATTCCCGGAGTATAACTTACAACGCCTATCCCTGGGCTCTGGGGGGTTGTGTCGACCCTGGAGTTTTAGTATCGGATGGTTGAACTATTTTTAGCAAAATGGTCACCTGAAATTTTTATCGGACGGGTTTATCCATCCGACACGCCCAAAGGTATGGAGGGTGGGAGGGGCTATTTGCCCTCTGATCTTTTTTTCACTCAGAGAAAATGAACTACAACCTTTAATTTCCATTCAAATGAACCCTCTCTGACGTTTATACGAGCATACCTTCCAAAAGAACCATATTTGTCCCCAGAGCAATACTTACAACGCCTGCCCTGGCCCTGGGGGGGGGGTGTCGACACAGGAGTTTTTTCTTATCTGATATTTGAACTATTTTAACGAAATGACCATACGCAAAGGTGTTTTTGTTATATGATCTTTCAACTATTTTTAACAAAATGGATACCTCTAATCTTTTATCATATTTATTTGGGGAAAAGGGGCTTGGGGGGGCCAGTTGCCCTCTGATCACTTTTGACTCTTAAAAACCGCACTAGAACTCTCGATATACGACGACCCCTTCTATATGAAGTGCCTCTGGGAAAAAAATAAATGGAGTGTGGGGGAGGCTAGCTGCCCTCCAATCACTTTTGACTCTTAAAAAGTGAATTACAACTTTCAATTTCCAATCAAATGAGCCCTCTAGGAATTTTATACGAGCATCCCTTCCATAACAACCATATATGCCCCCAGGGCATAACTTACAACGCCTACCCCCGGGCGCTGGGGGGCTGTGTCGACATCGGAGTTTTTTATTATCAGAACTTTGAACTATTTTTAACAAAACGTCTATCTCAAAATTTTTATCTGATGCATTTAGGGCGTTGAGGGGGGGGGGGGGGCTAGTTGCCCTACGATCTCTTTTGACTCTTAAAAAGTGAACAAGAACTTCCAATTTCAAAACAAATGAGCTCTCTCTAATTTTTGAACAATTTCCAAAACACTGGCTATCTCAAAATTTGTAGTGGACGGGTTTGGGGAAAAGAAAGCGTGGGTGGGGCAGTTTAACTCTCTTGACTCTTAAAAAGTGAACTAGAACTTTCAATTTCCAATCAAATGAGCCCTCTATGAAGTTTATACGAGCATCCCTTTCATAAGAACCATACATGCCCTTAGGGCATAACTTAGAACGCCTTCCCCTGTGCTCTGGGGGGTTCTATTGACACCGGATTTTTTCTGATCCACCTTTGAACTATTTTTAACAAGATGTCTATCTCAAAATTTTCATCAGATGGGTTGGGGGCTAGCTGCCCTCGGATCTCTTTTGACTGTTAAAAAGTGAGCTCAAAATTTCAATATCCAATCAAATTAGCCCTCTCTGAAGTTTATACGAGCATCCCTTTCATACGAACAATATATGCCCCAGGGCATAACTTATAACGCCTGCCCCCAGGCCCTGGGGGGTTGTGTCGACACCTGAGTTTTTGTTATCTGACTTTTGAGAAATTTTTAACTTAATGCCTATCTCAAAATTTTTATTGGATGCATTTGGGGAAAAGGGGGCGTGGGGAGGGGATAGTTGCCCTCCAATCTCTTTTGACTCTAAAAAACATAACTAGAACTTTCAATTTCCAATCAAATGAGCCATCTCTGATTTTTTTTTTCTTCAATAAGAACCATATATTCCCCCAGGGCATAACTAACAACACCTGCCCTCGGGCCCTGGGGGGGCTGTGTTAACCCCTGAGTTGTCGTTATATGGTCTTTGAACTATTTAAAAAAAAAGCTATCTCAAAATTCTTATCGGATGGGTTGAGGAAAAAAGGGCGTGGAGGGGGGCTAGGTGCCCTCCAATCTCTTTGACTCATACAAAGTGAACTAGAACTTTCAATTTCCAACACAATGATCCCTCTTTGAAGTTAATGCGAGCAGTCCTTCCATAAAAACCATATATGCCCACAGGGCATAACTTACAACGCGTGCCCCCGGGCCCTGGTGGGTTGTGTCAACAACAGAATCTTTGTTGTATGATCTTTGAACTATTTTTAACAAAATAGCTTATTGGAAATTTTTATTGGATGCATTTGGGAAAAAAGGGTTTGGTGGGTGGAAATTTCAATTTCCAATCAAATGAGCCCTCTCTGAAGTTTATACGATCATTTCTTCTATAAGAACCATATATTCCCCCAGGGCATAACTTATAACCCTTGCCCCTGAAGACTGTGGGGGGAGTGTCCTGCTAAAACGTTTAATTTCCAGAACTTTCAACTACGTTGAACAAAATGGCTATATCAAAATTTTTATTGGATGTATTTGGGGAAATAGTGGGCGTTGAAGGGGTGTCAGTTGCCTTAGAATCACTTTCGACTATTAAAAAGGGTACTAGCCATTTAAATTTCCAATCGAATGAGCCCTTTCTGGAGTTTCTACGACAACATTGACTATACAAAACCTTATATGCCCCCAGGGCATAATTTAAAACCCTTGCCCTGAGGGCTGTGGATGAGTTTTCATCCTCAAAGACCTATTTCCAGAACTTAAAACTACGTTTAATAAAATGGCTGTCTCAAAATTTTGATTGGATGTATTTGGGGAAAAGGTGGGCGTGAGAGGGGGGTTAGCATATAAGGTTTTTTTGAGATAGCCATTTTGTTCAGTGTAGTTGATTTCCAGATGGAATATATGTTTTTGAGGAGGACACTCCCCACAACCCTCAAGGCAAGGGTTTTAAGTTATACCCTGGGGGCATATAAGGTTTTTATAGAAGGCGTTGTCGTAGAAACTTCAAAAAAGGCTCATTCGATTGGAAATTCAAAGGGCTAGTGCCCTTTTTCATAGTCGAAAGTGATTGGAGGGCAACTAGCCCCTTCCCCCCCACACCCATGATTCCCCAAAAGACATCCAATCAAAATTTTGAGATAGCCATTTTGTTCAGCGTAGTTGATTTCCAGATAGAAAATATGTTTTTGAGGAGGAAACTCCCCCACAACCCTCGGGGCAAGGGTTTTAAGTTTAGCCCTGAGGGCATATAATAACGATGTTGGCACAATGTACTATTTATTTTTTTTTCCTTTAGAGCAGGGCACTTCATAAGGAAGGGATCGTCGTAGAAACTTCAAAAGGGGCTCATTCGATTGGAAATTGAGAGTTCTAGTGCCCTTTTTAATAGTCAAAAGTGATTGGAGGGCAACTAGTCCCCCCCCACGCCCATCATTCCCCCAAACACATCCAATCAAAATTTTGAGATACTATTTTGTTCAGAGTAGTTGATTTCCAGATAGAAAATATGTTTTTGAGGAGGACACTCCCCCACAACCCTCAGGGCAAGGGTTTTAAGTTAGGCCCTAGGGCATATGTGGTTTTTATAGAAGGTGTTGTCGTAGAAATTTCAAAACAGGCTCATTCGATTGAAATACGGAGAGCTAGTACCCTTTTTAATAGTCAAAAGTGATTGGGGGGCAACTAGCCCCCCCCACGCCCATCATTCCCCCAAAACACATCCAATCAAAATTTTGAGATAGCCATTTTGTTCAGCGTAGCTGATTTCCAGATAGAAAATATATTTTTGAGGAGGACACTCCCCCCAAAACCCTCAAGGCAAGGGTTTTAAGTTATGCCCTGGGGGCAAATAAGGTTTTTTTTTAGAATATGCTGTCGTAGAAACTTCAAAAAGGCTCATTCGATTGGAAATTCAAAGGGCTAGTGCCCTTTTTAATATCGAAAGTGATTGGAGGGTACTAGCCCCCCCCCCTGCCCATCATTCCCCCAAACACATCCAATGAAAATTTTGAGATAGCCATTTTGTTCAACGTAGTTGATTTCCATATAGAAAATATATTTTTGAGCAGGACACTCCCCCACAACCCTCAGGGCAAGGATTATGTGTTATGCCCTTGGGGCATATAAGGTTTTTATTGAAATCTTGTCGTAGAAACTTGAAAAAAGGGCTCATTCGATTTGAAATTCAAAGAGCTAGTACCCTTTTTAATAGTCGAAAGTGATTTGAGGGCAACTAATCCCCCTTCCACTCCCATCTCCCAAGCGAACCCTTCCATTTCTGCTCTTAAAATTTAACCACATCAGAATAGCGTAAGTGTATCCAAGCTATCAAAGAAAGTAAACAGATTTTTTTGCGAATGGTATCAAGGTTTCCATTTCAGGTCAACTAGAGGAGGTAGGAAAACTAAATTAAACAGCACTATTTGCGTCCAGATTTTTTAAAAAGGGTGTATGTTGTTAATAATTGCTGAAAATTTTTCTCCGGCATACAAATAGCAGGCCAAACTATAAAATCTTAAAAAACGAAAAGATTTAAAGTATTATTTTCTTTTTCCCTGAAAAGACTATGTCAATATAAAACGAACAGAAATTAATTAAAAAAAACTTTTCCAAAAAATAAGTTTTTCAAAGAAAAGTAAAGAACTCCATTAAACAAAAAATGAGCAAAAAAAATAAAATCAAATAATCTACCAAGCGTGAAACTACCACAAATCAGCATCGATAAATAAATGAAAACCCAAAACAAACAGAAATTATAATAATTAACCGAGTCAAACTCAAAACGGGCAGAAATTAACGGAAATTGGGCGCAAAGCCCCTATGCCTTCTCAAGGCCAGAACAAAATTTGCACTTTACTGAAAAAATACAAATGAATGTGCATTGTCAGTTTAATATACATATACTGATATTTAGTAATCAAAATGTTAATATTATTTTAGATTTGTAAAAACATAAAAAAAAGTAAACACTAATTTGGGCCAATCAAATATTTCACACAAAATTTTTTACCCAGTCAGAAAATTCTATGAAAGATCTTATTGGCTCAAACCAGCTGAATATCGGTATTAATAAAATCCCATTTTGAACGGGCTTTTAAGGCCCTTTCAGCTATTCGGAAAAATAGCTGCACTCCACTTTACAACTCTGTCAAATCGTTTCTTTTTCAATTGACCTAAACAACTAGGGCTGGAGGTACTTCTCCCTCCTGAAATCTATTTCACACTAAAAATATCAACAAGTGAAAACAGTTGGGAAATCTTTGACGGTATATTTTCAGTCCTAAACCAAGTCCATTTGACCGGTCTCTTTAATTCTGGGTCTTTTTTCTGTCTGTTTATTCAATTTCTTCTCAGTCTTGCATAAAATCACAAAGACATAATTATTATATAGACACACTTTCTATAAAAAGAGCTGTATATGCCCCCAGGGCATAACTAACAACCCTTGCCCTGAACAAACTGGATATCACAAAATTTCGATTGCATGTGTTTGAGGAAATGGTAGGCAAGAGAGGAGGTTAGTTGCCCTCCAATCGCTTTCCACTATTAAAAAGGGCAATAGCCCTTTCAATTTCCAATTGAATAAGCCCTCAATTGCACATATCAGTGTATTATAGTCTAAAACATTGGAGGAATATAGCCAAAAAAAAGGAATTATTACTCATACAGAGCCATCCATAATTATTATTTTTTATGGGAAGAAAAACCGGAAAGAAAAGATGAATGCCACACCGATGAAATAACCTTGAACTTAACCGAGGCTTGGCTAACAGTAGTGAAATGATGGCTACATTCAGGAAGCAATCATCAATAGTTCCCATAATAACGTTGACGAAGACTTTCTGTTCTAAAAGATATAAAAGTGATAATCATAAACTGGCTAGCGAAGCCGGCTCCACTTTCTATTGACGTTGGGCGAGCAGCTAAGGCTGCTAGGCCTAGGTTCACCAATTAGTAAGAATTAGCTAGACATGGAAAGCAAATTCAGGCTGCTAGTGGGAAATATTTTTGGCTGACAGTTTAGATTGCCCAATTCAAATTAGTAACCTTATAACTTAAAAACAACCTATGAATTTCACTGTTTACTTTAGGAGGCAATATTCGAGGATACGAGGGCAATATTCGTGAGGTGGATTTTGA
Source organism: Artemia sinica (assembly GCA_027921565.1). NCBI lineage: Eukaryota > Metazoa > Arthropoda > Branchiopoda > Anostraca > Artemiidae > Artemia > Artemia sinica. Next base: position 2,530,981 of record JAPEVW010000025.1, on the reverse strand, counting down.
ATAATTCCCTTGAATTAAAATAAAACTCTTAATTCAGGTAAGAAAATACAGGAATCTAAAATTCCCATGAGGAAGAGATCCCAAAATAAGTCCCTGATTCGAGGGCTTTTATTACAATTAAGGTGGTGCAATTGATAGTCCTGCATGTTAGATAAGGGGCTCATTTTGGGACCCAAATATTTTTATTGCAATATTTTGATATAAAAAAGTAAAGCAAGCTCAATCCGTATTCCATGTTTATGCATATATCTTTTCAACTTCTGGCAAATAAGAGACATTGCTCTAGTGTTGCCTGTTAAACATATTAAAGCCATAAGCTTTCAATGTGTTTAATTTTTTTTATTCATAGCCGCTTTATATGGAACAGGTGGTTGTAGAGACATAGGAAGGGTCCATCTGATTTGAAATTGAAATTTCTACTGTCCTTTTTAAGAGTCAAAAGGGATTAGAGGGCAAAAAGCCCTCTCACTTGCCATTTCTTGCTACCATCCCCTCGTAACCTCCAAAGACATCCAATTGGAGATTTTAAGAGAGCCAATTTGCTCAAAATAGTCAAAAACGTTCAATAAATATGTGTCCGGGGATGGCATGGGCCCAAGGCCGTAAATGATTCAAATTGCCAATTAAATGCATGCTATACAATGGAAATAGGGTATGTGTGTGTGTGTCTGTGTGTGTTTGTGCAATATCTTAGGAAACAGTATATACGTTAATAACCCGCTGGTGTCTAAACAAAAATGTTCAAGCGGGAATTTCGAAGGAATCGTTGAGCTAAAACTTCAGACATGTGTCGGAAAGCAACTTTCAATGTTTATAGCACAGTAGACAGAATATACCGTTAGATAATTATATGAACTGTGGTGTATAGTTTCTTATAAAAATAGATAAGAAAACAGGTTTTTCTTACGGAAGTAAAGAACGAAGTTGAAAACTTTAAACGAACAAAAAACATTGCGCAAAATATTTCCACAAAAACAAGATCAAATATACTAACTTGGTGATATTTTCCAGTGTTGGTAGAATTCTAAAAAACTGGCGCTTTACTCAAACTTAGGTTGCTTGAGTTTTTTAGATAATTACAATTGTACACTAAAATTTCATAAAACATTGTTCATAAAACACACATCGTTAATGAAACGCAAAAACCTTAAAAACGTTTAAAGATTCTGAGAGGGGGAAGAAGACAGGTAGCACAACTCTTATTTGAAAACTTTGACTTTCCTTAAGATATTTTGTGTGTGTGTGTGTGTGTGAGTTCTTGTCGATGTTATCACAAATAAAAAAAAAACACACTGCTCAAAATGCGAATCGTCTTCAGTAAAGGAAAAGTGACGCTCTGGCCTTTACAAGGCGGGTATTTAACCCTCTTTCTGTTTGTGGTACTTTCTGTTGGTTCTAAAAATAACTTGAGTATTTCTTTTACTTTCTGTTCATTTTGGGTCGCATGTACTCGCTGACAGTAATTTATGTTTGTTTTAATTTTTGATTATTATGTGACTTTATTTTTACTCGTCTTTGGTTTCGAATTAGCTATTTACCTTTTTTGAAAAACTTCATATTTGGAAGATATTTCTAAAAATTGATTTCTAGTCACAAAACTGACCCATCTTTTGATAAATAAATTAATGATAAAGATGTAGCTAAAATAGATGAAAAGGCTTACCAATAGCAAGTATCCCAAGAATAATACCACTTAAGAGGAGCAAGGCTAGGATAGACAAACAGCAATATTTTCGAATGAAGCCTTTTTCATTTCCAAGCTCCTTGGTGATGTACAGCTTTCCACTCCTAGAAGAAAATCCACGAATATTTATAGATGTCATTTCATTCTTTTAATCACAAAACGTTCCTTTCACAAAATGAAAAAAATCACAAAAATCACAAAATGTTCTCTGCCTAAGCGCAGACTACGGACAAAGAATACCGTAAACCCATATTCACAACTGCTGTGAAAATTATACAGGTGCAGCTGTATTGTAAATTACCATCCTTGTCCTTAACATACTACTGTATCTTCAGAACTGACTAATTATGCTAACGAGGAATATTCCCTAAATTCTTTTGGAAAAAGTGACAATATACCTAGTATATACTATTGAGAACGTCGATGAGAAGCAGCCAGTCAATAGTTAATCTGAAAACTGTGGCGTGATGCTATACTACTAGTAGTACCGGTTTACTCAGAGAGCGGATATCAGATCAGTCAGTTGGTTTTTGATACTCACTAGTGAGTATGCGTTTTTTTTTCTAAAGGCACGCGACTATACCTCGTCAAAGAGTTTTCGTAAAATCAAAGGGTTTCATTAAAGGGTGACAATTTTTATACGAAGTTTGGGAGCAAACCCCATTCTATTTTACGGCTCATGAATAGAGTTGGAACTTAGGAAAAGTTTTTCTTTTTTTTCTGGTGAGGAGGGGGAAGGGGCGAATTTTTTTATCTTGTTCTCATAAAATAGTAGGCCTATACGCCACAGCTTTTCTTTGTTTGCCTGTCGTCCGATAGGCTATTTGGCTAGCTGATTATAAATTAAAAATAGAAACAATATTAAGGTTTGTTTGAGAGAGTAAGCACATAATGATAAACTTTTTCTATGAGAGACTAAGGTACGATTTTTTTGTCACACTAATGTAGCTAGATAGGGGCTAGTGGAGGTTAAGTCTTTCGATTGATTCGGATGCTATAAACATGGAAATCCAACAAGGGTCATGTAAAGAATTAAACTTCAACCCTTTAAATTGTCTACTGCATCCTTGCGACTGGGTGCAGCAAAGACCAAACCTGACATATCAGATCAACTGTCTAATCTAAACCAGTTTATCCGTATCTAAACCAATGTAGCCTATCTAAACTAATTTTGGAATAAAGGTATTAAATTTTTTTTAGGAATACACTTTTATCTCTAGATGCACTAAAGAGCAAAACGAAATTCTACTACCCGTAATAACTTGAGCGTTTTAAGACTGCTAAGGGAGATGTGGGGTATTCGTAACATATTTTACGACTCTTCAAGGTCCTCTGCGACGCGGTATTTTTGAATGTGAGCATTAAGACCATTTCACCATGAATATCAGGAAGTGCTTTTGTGTCATTATCACTCCCCCCAACCTTTTAATTTTTTAGTCTGAAAAAATTTGGTTTGAAGTTTATTATACATTTGGAGGTAAAGAAGTGTTTTTAAAAGTTCATTTTTGATGTTTTTATTTTATGTTTTATGTTTGGTTGATATTTTAAATTGTTCTCACCCATTATAGTTGCAAGGCGTTTATAAAATTAAGTTTAATTAAAATGTAATTATTGAGATGAAATTTTTTATTAAGTTATTAAGTTATTATATAAAAAAGGGGGAGCCTATCTTGTGGACATTACCTCCTATGGTCGATCCGAGAGCTCTCGAAGCATGAGTGTAGTGTAGGCAAAATGTATACCAAGCTGTAAGTATAATATCACTTAAAATTAATAGACTAATTATTCAATGTTGATTAACTATACTTGATTCATGTATTTTCATCGGTAATGAATGAGTATAGAAATTTTTGCCAATCGAACTATAGGAAGTGGGTGGAATATCGATCACAAGATTTTTACCCCGTCAGACTAAGTTACTTAAAAGCGCAAAAAAATTGGATTGAGCTCAAAACAGTCAGCGTTAAAACCACGCTGCCATCGTCGTAAAATGATTTTATAAAAAAAAAGAATTAAGTAATTTTAAATTAAGAAAAATAATTAATTCAAAAACTTATATTCAATTTGTCTGGCTTGTCTTGTTCAATTTGTCTGGCGTTAGTAGCGTCTATAACGGAGTGGTAGAACCTTTCGTCCTTATTTTACTGAAACTGCTATTTTCAGCTAGTACACTCCCAACTTGAGCGTTTAAGCTGAGAAAATCAATTTATATGATAAAAAATGGTATTCTATTCTAATGTTTTGGAGGGTTATTGAAAGTATGAGGGGAGGCAGGATTGTTTTAAATTACGACAATTTTTAATCAAGACAGTTTAAATTTGAAAAAAAATATATACAAATACTAGTAAATTCCTTTATATTTTGACTCCACATGGGGGAGTCTTTATCAACAAAAAGAAAATAAAAAGAAAAAAAGTAAGCCAAATCAAGCAAATTATAGATACCGGAAAATAACATAAAAAGATGGGAAAAAGAGACAAAATGCCATGGAAAAAAAAAAGAAAAAAAGGAAAGGAACTCACATAAGATAAACTATAGTCGGTAAAGTTTTAACAACATAGTTTTACATGGAACTTTCCTTTCTTACCCCATAGTACAGGCAATCTAGAGTTTGGCCCCTTTAAATTGCAATAGAAATGAATTCTATTACACGTTGTAGAGAAAAAAAAGTTCAACAACATATCGACGCAAAACTGTTTTTTTTTTTTTTTTTTTGCTATTCGTTTCAATTTTTTCAGTTTTTTCTAAAAGAAAAATGAACTGTCGGTAAATGCTCGTTTTTTCTGTATGTGAAGTACTGTCCCGATGTAAAATCAAGAGCTGAGCCCGAAATTGAAAGCAAATTTGATGTACAATGTTCCAGAAAAAAGTTCATAATCATCAATATGTTTAAATAGATTCTAAGACCACACTGGCTATACATGACATATGAAATTAAGAGAGGATAGAAAGTGATAAATAAAAAATAAGTAAAAAAAAGGTGAGAAAACGAGGATTTTGTCAGCCAGTGGCAAAAACATGAAGACGAAGAACAAGCAAATATTTTGACAAGGACCTCCGCCAAGTCGTCCTCGGTGCTAAGCAAAAAAGAGAAACAAAAAGAAAGAAAATAAAACCAACGAAAATCTAACCTTTCGAAGTTTACCCGACAAAGACAGAACAGACGCTCGTGTCTGTTCTAGAAACTAGACATCTATTATAGTAGTTTTCAGCGGCCGACATTTAAAATCCCTCTTAGAATAAAGTATTATCGACACACTGACTAGTCTTCACAACTGACAAAATTGTCGAATCAAATTTATGAACATTTGAAAGACAGAATAAAACTCCCACTAGTATTCCCAAGTTATTTTTTGATTCAGATATCTAAGCTTCGACGTTTTCCTCATCGTTATATCTTTCAATTCTTGGAGAGTTAGAACATGCTGTCCCTTTGCACGTTTTACACGCCGCAGTGCAAGCTAAGCCATTTTTTAAAGAAGCTACATCCTGTTGAGCTACTTTCCAGCTGACAGGAGCACTCCATGATTTTCAGAAGCAGACGAGAGGCTGGTGGAAACGTCAGTAGTCAATGGATACAAGAGGTCGTCTTTATTTTTCCAACCGCATTCCTCGGCTTTAGGTTCAGAATCAGGATCTCCACTCCATACCTGAACTTGGTGAAAAACCATGCAACTGTGGTATTTAGCCGCATCAGAAGTTGGTGGTAACTGTTATGGGTGGACGAAGGTGCTAGCAGTAGTCACCTTCTTTTTAAAAACTTCCCTGTGGAGTTCATTCAGATTTCCCCCTTTTGATGAGCCATATATCATGAGCAGAGCGTCTTCTCCAGCAGCCCTTACTTCCTCCTTCGAAGCTGACTTCAGCATGAAAACTGCAGCTGATGTACGAAAATCGGCATCTGCAATTAGCTTCTTCAGAGCAAGGCCTTTTCCCACACCGTGAATCCGTGAAGTAGAGTCACAGCCTAAGATGGCGGGAGCAAAAAGAATTAGATGACATGTCTCTCGGCCCAGCTTCTCTTTCAATTTGTGAATATCCATATTCGGGGAGCTTTGTTCGACTTTGGCTCTGGGTCAAAGATTAGTTTCTTGCTTGATAGGTCACCATGATAACACAATAGAACCAAAAGATCAGTATCATTTCCAATGACGGCATTGTCGTAATACTGGGAAGAATCAACAGCAGCTTGCACAATCGGGATATCTGCAGCACCAGGTGCCTGGACTACGGCGAATCCCCTTGATCGGAGATAAACAGCCAGCGTGCAGATAAACCTGGCCTTGTTTTTCTTGCAGGACAAAAAAATCATCCTTTTTTACCTTCAGCTTCATATCTGATGTGAAGAAGACCTCACGGCCAATTATACGACTTTTCTTTGTCTGCGCCATATCCTTTATGGTAGGTCCGCCATCGTAGCCGTCGAACACAATAGTGGCAGATGGGTACTTTTTGGTCAAGTAAGCAGCATAATGGTCAAGGATTTCGGAGTATCGTTCGTTTGGTCCATGGAATTCTGTGCAGAAGAGCTATACGTCGATGATATGTCGTATACCTTTGGGAAGGAAGAGTAGAGCGCTCCTCAAGATTGCAAGCCTGTGCTATAGCCTTGACAAACTCTGGCTTGTTCGGAGACCGGAGCATGCAAGAACTGTCAAAAAGTGATGCCGGGTAGGAACACAGTTCGTTTGAAAGTACTCAGATTCCGTGAGATTGGTCATCTTCAGGCTAACTAATTATTAGATCTCAAAACCGACATTTTAGCCAGCGAAAGATGGTCTGGTAAAAGAAAAATGAGGGTCACGCCGACGAGAAGCGTAAAAATCTCATATTGATGATTATGCGGTTTTTTATATACCGTACATCAACTTTGACTCTATTTTCGCACTCATCTCGTCTTTTTACATCGGAATAAGAATTCAGTTCAAGAAAAACAAACAATTACCGGAACTTAATTTTTTTTGTCAGCAAGGTCAGAAAACTGACACAATACGCAAAAAAAAAAACTAGTTTTGCGTCGACCTAGAGTGTCCAAGAGGCTGTTTTCACGAGGACTCGGGTTGAACTCGAGTTCAACTAAAATCCTCGTGAAAACAACAAAAGATAGATAAAATCCATCTTTTGTTCAACTTAGAGATGGATTTTTCAATTTAGAATTCTATGCAGGTTGACGTTCTACTCTGCTATTAACACAGAGTTGAACAAACGATGGATTTGATCTCAACTTCGAGTTCAACTTTAGATGGATTTGAGGAGGATTTACGCAAAAACATAAATCCAGAAAGCAAATCCAGCGCGAAAACATAAATCCACGTGGAAGTTGAACTCGAGTTCAACTCAAGTCCTCGTGAAAACGGCCTCCAACTTTGAATATGTTGTTCAGCTTTTTTCTCTCTACAACATGGTGTAAAAATCATTTCTGTTGCAGTTTGATTTTACCAACAGTCGACGAACTGGGGGACAATAAGTGCTAAAAGAAACATGTCAAATGAAAATAAAAAAGTGCATATTGATGAATATGAAACGGGTTTTGTTGTAAACATTACATCAGTTTAATTTGATTTTTGGACTCAGCTCATCATTTTATGTCAGAATAGTTGCCTTCTGATAGTATGGTGAAAAAGAGGTCACAGCGACGAGAAGGGTAAAATCATATATTGATGATTATGGAACTTTTTTCTGGTACATTGTACATCAAACTTGATTTCATTTTCAGGATCAGCTCTTCATTTTACATCAGGACGGTACTTCATATACAGAAAAAACGAACATTTACCGACAGTTCAATTTTTTTTAGAAAAAAAAACGGAAAAAATTGGCACAAAAAGGAAAAAACTAGTTTTGCGGCGACCTAGATTGTGCAACTTTGGATATGTTGTTGAGCTTTTTTTTTCTCTACATGGTATAAAAATCATTTCTATTGCAATTCAATTGGGGTCGACTCATATTTTGGCTAGTTTGCCTATACTACCATGATTCATTTATAACTTGTTATAACTTTTAGGGAGAGGAATTGCTTAGAGACAATAGAGGAGGATTGCAGACCTTCCACGATGACAAATGGTAGTGCTAACGACAAATATCAAGTGATCCAGATTTTTTTTCTTTTTAATTGTTGGTAATTCAGGTTGAACAACCTGAACAAATTCAGGTTGTTCAAATTACACTTACGCAGAGTAGTGACCTCTTGGCCTATACCCCTTCCCTGATATATCAAAATTCTAACGTTTTTCCCAGTAATGTTTGGTGTAACTTGCCAGCATCTTCCTCTTTAAACTGTGCTCCCTCCAAAGCACCGGCCCTCCCGAAATAAAAACCTTTGTACGTGACTGCTATACCCTTTTAATAAAATAAATAAACAACAGGAATGACAAGACCACCTATTTATGTTATTCAAAGCCTGAACCGTTATTATTTTTTTCCTGAGAAACACTAGATTTGACATCATGCAATGAAAGCACATTAAAACAGTGACTTAATGCTTATTAGTCAACCTTCTCTAGCAATTGGACTTCTTCATAATTAGGAATTCCAATCTCAAAACGATCAAATGATGTCCGCTATAATGGAGATCATTATTCATCATTCACGCTTTTCTTCTATGGTCAATCAAAACATAGTATTGTTCTTACAGAACTGGATAACAAAAAAAAAAATGTTGTTCTGTATTAATCAGTAATGGTTGTAATTACGGTAATTTATTTTGGAGTCACTAGCAATAATTTTTAGATAAATAAGTGGACTACTATAATTGAACTTAAATTTCTTAACTGTTGCTTGAAACACAACTGAAAAGTACAAGTTAGCAGTCATTCTCTCTCTCTCTCTCTCTCTCTCTCTCTCTCTCTCTCTCTCTCTCTCTCTCTCTCTCTCTCTCTCTCTCTCTTTCTCTCTCTCTCTCTCCCCTCTCTCTCTCTCTCTCTCTCTCTCTCTCTCTCTCTCTCTCTCTCTCTCTCTCCCTCTCTCTCCCCTCTCTCTCTCTCTCTCTCTGTCTCTCTCCCTCCCTCTATTTGAGACGCTGCAGGAACCAGTGCTTCCACAATCTCCGTTCTGTGTGTTTTTTTTTTTTTTTTTTTTTTTGGGGGGGGGGGTCCTCGAATTTCCCGAAAGTAAATTGGGTTCTTCCAAATCTCATCAAAAATTATCGTTGATAAATGCTGGAACGAACTATAGCACAAAAAATCTAAATCCTGAATTTGTGTTAACGTTAATCAGACGCAACAGTATAGCGTTGCCTACAGTAAAGCCATACGGCTCCAATGTTTTATTATTATTATTTTATTTCCCAGAGGCACTTCATATGGAAGGGGTCGTGGTATAAAACTGCAGAGTACGCTCATTCGATTGGAAATCGGAAGTTCTAGTGCGCTTTTTAAGAGTCAAAAGTGATCAGAGGGCAACTAACCCCCCACGCCCTTTTTTCCCCAATCCATCTGATAAAAAAAATTTATATAGCTATTTTGTTTAAAAATAGTTCAAATATAAAATAATAAAACTTCAGGGTCAACAAAACCCCCTGGGCCCGGGGGCAGGCGTTGTAAGGTATGCCCTGGGGGCATATATGGTTCTAATAGAAGGGATGCTCGTATAAACTTCAGAGAGAGCTCATTTCATTGGAAATTTAAAGTTCTAGTTCACTTTTCAAGAGTCATAAGATAACAGAGGGCAACTAGCCCCCTTTCCCCACACCCTTTTTTCCACAAACCCATCCGATAAAAATTTTGAAACAGCCATTTTGTTGAAAATAGTTCAAACATCAGATAATAAAAACTCCAGAGTCGACAACCCCCCCCCCCCACCAGGGCTCAGGGACAGGCGTTGAAAGTTATGCCCTTGGGGTATATATGGTTCATACAGAAGGGATGCTCGTATAGTCATTAGAGAGGGTTCATTTGATTGGAAATTGGAAGTTCTAGTTCACTTTTCAAGAGTCAAAAGAGATCAGAGGGAAATTAGCCCCCCCCTCGCAAGCCCTTTTTTCCCCAAAGACATCCGATAAAAAATTTTGAGATGGCCATTTTTTTAAAATAGTTCAAATATCACATAACAAAACTTTGGGGTTGACACAACCCCCCAAGGCCCGGGGGCAGGCGTTGTAAGTTATGCCCTAGGGGCATATAGAAGGGATGCTCGTATAAACTTCATAGAGGGCTCATTTGATTGTGAACTGAAGAGTCAAAAGAGATCAGAGGGCAACTAGCCCCCCCCCCCTCACACCCTTTTTCCCCAAACCCGTCCGATAGAAATTTTGAGATAGCCATTTTGTTAATAATAGTCCAACATCAGATAATAAAAACTCCAGGGTCGTCACAATCCCCCAGGGCCCAGGGGCAGGCGTTATAAGTTATACCCTGGGGGCATATATCGATCTTATAGAAGGGATGCTCGTATAGTCATTAGAGGCTCTTTTGATTGTAAATTGAAAGTTCTAGTTCACTTTATAAGAGTCAAAAGAGACCGAATGGCAAACTAGCTCCCCCCCCCCTTTTTTGAGATAACCATTTTATTAAAAAATAGTTCAAAAATCAGATAATAAAAACTCCGGAATCGAAATAAACCCCACGAGCCCGGGGCAAGTATTTCAAGTTTTTATTTAAGGGAGGCCGTGAAAACTTCAGAGGTGGCTCATTTGATTGGAACTTGAAAGTTCTAGTTACCTTTTATGACTCAAAAAGGGATCGGAGGGTATAACCCCTCCCCCACACACACACACACACACGCACACACCCTCTTTCCCGCAAATGCATCCGATCAAAATTTTGAGATTGCCAGTTTGTTTGAAACAGTCCAACGATCAGATAACAAAACTCTGGGGTCAGCATAACTTTCCCTCTAAGTCAGCATAACGAGCCCGGGGGAAGGGCTGTAACTTATGCCCTTGGGCATATAAATGGGAGAAGTGGTCGTATAAACCTCGGAGGGGACTCAAACAATTAGAAATCGAAAGTTTTAATTCCCTTTTTAAGAGTCAAAAGTGATCCGATTGCAACTAGACCCCTCCCACTCCGCCAACCCTCTTTTTTCCCAAATGCGTCCGATTGAATTTTTATATAGCCGTTTTGTTCAAAACAGACCAAATATACAGGGATAATACAGACCCCCAAAACCTGGGGGGTAAGTGTTTTTTGTAAGTGATTGTAAATTTTGCCCCAGGGACATATAGGTTTTACGGAAGGATAGGTAGCATGAACTTCGGAGGAGGCCCATTGAAACTGGTTAAGTGTTGTAAATTTTGCGGGAATTAAGGTTTTACTAGTGACCGGAGGAGGCCCATCTTAAGAGTCTAAAAGTGTGATCGGAGGATAACTAATCCCCCCCAGGCCCCTTTTCCACAAATGTATCTGATCAAAATTTTGAGATAGCCATTTTGTTCAAAATACTTTAAAGATCAAATAACAGGATTTCAGCGGTCAACACAGCCCCCCAGAGCCCGGGGGAAATGTTGTACGTTATGCCGCGGATGCAGATAAGGTTTTTTGTAAGAAGTGTCGCATAAACATCAGAGATGGCTCATTTGATTGGAATTTGAAATTTCTATTTACCTTTTTAAGAGCCATCAAAAGTGATTGGTGGGCATATACCTCCCCCGCTCTCTTTTTCCCAAATGCATCTGATCAAAAATTTGAGATAATCATTTTGTTTGAAATCTTCCAACGACGATCAGAAGAGAAAAACTTCTGGTCCACATACCCCCCCCCCTCTCAAAACCCAGCGGAAGGGTTGTAACTTATGCCCCGGGGACATGTAAAGTTTTTACGGAAAAGGTGGCCATATAAACTTCGGAGGGGACTGAAAGGAAATGGGAAGTTCTAGTTCTCTTTTAAGAGCAAAAGTGATCTGATGGCAACTAGCCTCCCCCCACCTACCCCAAGGCAACAAGGCTCTAACTTGTTTCTCCAGAGGCACTTCATATGTAAGGGGTGGTGTGTTCTAAGGAGTGGGTGGTTCTATAGGGATAATCTTCCTTGGGAAGGGAATTTTCTGGGGGGTGAATATTCCAGGGGAAATGTTATACTGTGGGGATTGACAGAATTACTATACGAAATTCTTTTTAATTGTCTTACATTCTCTTTGCTAAATTTTTCATGTGGAGATGTACCGGGGGAATTATCAAGGTATATTTTTCCGCATGTTTTCATTTTCAGGAAATAATTTCAACGGAAGGGGCATTTCTGAAGTGATTTAGAAGCCGATTAGAGATTATAGTCTTATTCAAATGAAAGAATGCAAAGGAGAGTTTTTCAGGCTGAATCGTCCGCAAGCAATTTTACAATGAGGGGGATTCACAGTGAGGATGTAACTGTCTGGAGGGAATTTGACCAGGCGAGGGTGCACTTTACGTTGGATGAAACTTCCACGGAAGAGTTTTCCGTGAAAGAGAGGGGTATATTTCATAGAGGGTGAGCCAGATTTACACGCGTTGTTTAAAAAACAAACAGAAATTATTCCATATATGAAGGGTTGCCCCCTCCTCAATACCTTGCTCTTTATGCTAAAGTTTGACTGATTGTCCCAATTTTTTAAGAGTGTCTACTGAAACACGGGGGCCGTTTAATTAGAATAGGAAGTTTTTTTTTAAAAGTGCTAACAGCTTTGGCGCAAAGAGCAAGGTATTGAGCAGGGGGCAGCCCTTCGTATACGGAATAAATCTGCCAAAATTAATCTGCCAAAGTTTTAATTTTTCACGTCCGGTGAGCCCAATTCGAACCTGCAATAGTTGAAAAATGTTCAGAAATTAAATAAAAAAAAAAATTAACTGGAAGTAAGAAACGACATTAAAACTTAAAACGAACAGAAATTATTCCGCATATGAAAGGGGTTGTCCCCTCCTCAAAGCCTCGCTCTTTACGCTAAAGTTCTTGCTGTTTTAAAAGTAGAGTTGTGACAAAGAGTCAAACTTTAGCGTAAAGAGTGAGATATCGGAGATATCGAGCTCATTTGTTAGGTATAAAACTTTTGTAGGCTATGTTATGGGTTGTCAATTTACTACTTCATTCTAACGAACCGCAACTGAAAAAAAAAAATGAAATTGCTACCAACAGATAAAAGTAGCCAAATTCATGGTCGAAAAGATTTTGCTGTCGCAAGTACGAAAAAAGAAACTTAGCGCTTTCTCAGTAAAAATAAATAGCTCACCTTAAACCCTTTTTGCTTTGATTCACTGGAACAAGAAGATCGTTATATGGTTGGGCAAACAAATTCTTAACATCTTTCTCAGGTTTGTTATATTTGTTTGATAATATCCATTTTTTTTCACTATCGTTATTTGTTAAAACACTAAAATCCTCTTTCCTCTAGTCATCGGAGTTTGGGGTGGTGAAGGTGAGGCCGTATTGGCGTCTGAACTGTCCTCGCTCGTTCCGATCAGATTGGACTCCGAGTCATGACTTCGAACACTTTCGCTACAATTGTGGCTTGCGTTGTCGCTGCTATCAACATAAGGCTTTGAATCCAACGAGACATGTTCGAAGATTCTGTGTTAATGCTGTCATTCATTTCTGCAAGAGAATGAACGCTTTGAGAGTTGGACAGAGATTAAATTTTGCAGATATTCCGCACTGGTGACAACCAAAGACCGTTAGGTTTGGCACCAGAGGTTGTGCATCTCTTTCCAAGCTGGATTATTATCAAAACGTTGGAATTTCCAACGGTTCAATTTCTAAGGAAATTAGACAATTGATTTCTCTGCTCATTTGTTAAACAAAAGGTGGAAAGTTTTTTTTTTTTTTTTTTTTTTTAGAATGGAGATAAACTAGCTTCAATATTATAGCGTAGACATTTAGTGGTCGGCCTCAGCAACAGGTTATAAGATATTGACGATAAAGATTAGAAACGAAACAGGGGGAGAGTTTAGAGATACTAAAGAATTCGACAGAAAAATAGTGAATAGAAGATTAAAAGAAGAAATAAAGTAAAAATTAAAATAAAGTAATAGAGAAATAAAGTAAAAGAAATAAGTAAAAAGAAAAAAAATAAAGTAACTATTAAATAATACTTATTTAAAATCTTAAATGGCTTTGATTCCCCTTAAAGAAAAAGAAGCTTGAAACAGAATTTTCAAAATGAAACATGTTCGAAGAAATAAAGTAAAAACAACTGGGGTCATTAGTATGATCTTAAATAAGTATGGGAAGTGGGAATAGAAAGAAGATAACTTGAAGAGAAAAAAAACGACAAGTGACATGATGTACACTTCCTAAAATTGTTAAGATAATTAAATGTAGTTTTTTTTGTAGTTGAAATGTAGTTTGAAATATATTAAATGTTGTTGAAATGTAGACAAAAGAAGAAATAAAGTAAAAATTTCACAAGAAACCCTCTCCTAAAATAACGAGGGAAAGTCAAAACAAATTTGAAACTTATTTGTGAATAGGAGTTTTAGGAGATGAGGATGCTGTGGATAGGAAGATGCTAGCCGTTTGCAAGCTCATTTAACAACGTTTACTCAAATTTTCTAATTTTACTCGTTTTCAGCCCTTCCTCGATTTCTATTTCTCTGTTTATCTTTATCTTTATTTTACTAGGACCGAATATTATCTGGCTGAAATGTTTAGAAAAAATTATTTTGTCGCTGTTCTGAAAAATGCTTTTTTTTTCCAGTATGTACTTATTTAAAATCTTAAATGGCTTTGAATCCCCTTAAAGAAAAAGAAGCTTGAAACAGAATTTTCAAAATGAAACACTTTTGCGGATGTAAGTTTCGCGTCAGACCGCACTAGGAAGTGCGGATCTTGGATCTAGGATCTAGGAAGGATCTTGTTGTCCTTTTAACTGACAAACTGCAGAAATTTAGATAACTACTGACTCAACAAATTTGACCCCCTGGTCCCTATAATTGGAAAAGGAATAACCTTGCCTAAAATTGGCAACTAAGCTCAAATAGCTAATTTAGAGAGGTTTTAAACCTTCAAGTTCCATTATGTGTTAAAAAAATAGCATTAAAATACCTTAATTCATATTGAAATTTAGGGTTAATATTCAGATGAGAACTTATTTCATATTGTTTTTAGACGACGAATGTAAATTATCCAAACTTTTTTTTTGCTGGGTTAGTCAGTTTTGTATTCATTCACATTGTTTCGCCGAACTACCATAATAAGCCATATTAAACATTAATCTAAATAAAGAACAGATTATGAGTCACAGGACGTTTCTTAGCGTCACAGTTGATATTTCACAAAAAAACGAAATACGAAATTCTCACGAAACCTACTAGATAGTTAACATTTGCCATGTTGTACATCCCGTGTCTACCCGTCTGACAGAATGCCACATAAAAAACATATAATGGGGGTGGTTCAGTTGATTCAAGGGATTTATATCGTACGAAAATTTTTGGGGTCGTTGTCCTTTTTATGAAAGATATAAGACTGGTTTAATGGCTGAAAAATCAGGAGGAATTTGACAACCTTTTCCTTTATTTACATTGAAGTACTTATTTATATTTCCTGGTCCTTTATCAAAGCTTTTTTAGACCTTAGTTGTCTGGCGCAGCAAGTGAATCAATGAATTAGACGTTAAAACATACTGATGAAAACATTGTATGATTGTTGAGGGCATTATTGTGTAAGGTGTTATAAAGACAAGGTTCTTGTGGTTTTAGGGTATCAGTGAGAAAATTATGAGGAAAGGAATTTATGGTAAGCAGAGGGATTTTGAAAAAAAAAAAATGTTGTTGCAATTTTGGCGCCACCGTGGAAGGGGTATTCATAACAGAAAGATACCCAGGAAAATGACTGGACACAGCTTTAGATTTTGACAAATTATAAAACACCCCAAAGTTAAAGATGTATTGTTTCAACTGCTCAAATATAAGGATTGTTTTTACTATAGAAATTTTAATTTGGTTTGTTTGCAAGTGTAGGTGGTACGGGCACCAATGGGGGAGAGGGGGCAGTTGTAACCCCTTAGAATTTGAAAATTGTTTTTTTTTTTTTGGTATTTTCACTGAAAAATCAAAAAAAAAGTAAAAAATAAAAAGACTCCCACCCCTATCCTCTGAAAAAATACTTGCTTATTCACTCACCAAAAAATCGAAAAAAGCTTTACCCCCCCCCGTCCCTAAAATCTCATTAAAAAACGCAGCCGAAAAAGTTTGAATTATGTATGGTATATTCGGAATTGAATAGCGTTTTTTCAGTTCGTATTGAAATATTTGTCAAACAGTTCGTGGTAACGAACTGTAAGTAAGGAGCGACCCGGCTCAATAGTAACCGAAACTCTAAAAAACGGAATTTTGATACCAAAAGATACATCAAAAGAATCAGATTCTTATGCTGATTTCACACAATCAAAATTTTGAGATAGCCATTTTGTTCAGCATAGTCAAAAAATCTAATTATGGATTATTTTTTACTTATAAAGATTTTAATTTGGTTTGTTTGCAAGTGTAGGTGGTACGGGCACCAATGGGGGAGAGGGGGCATTTGTAACCCCTTAAAATTTGAAAAATTGTTTTTTTTTTTTGGTATTTTCACCGAAAAAATCAAAAAGTAAAAATAAAAAGACGCCCACCCCCTATTCTCTGAAAAATACTTGCTTGTTCACTCACCCAAAAATCGATAAAAGCTTTACCAACCCCCCCCCCCCCGGCCCTAAAATTTCATTAAAAAACACAGCCGAAAAAGTTCGAATTATGTGTGGTATATTCGGAATTGAATAGTGTTTTTTTTACAGTTCGTATTGAAATATTTGTCAAACAGTTCGTGGTAACGAACTGTAAGTAAGGAGCGACCCGGCTCAATAGTAACCAAAAACTCTAAAAAAACGGAATTTTGATACCAATAGATGCATCAGAAGAATCAGATTCTTATGCTGCTTTCAAATATATAAAGTTTCATCAAGTTTAGTCTTACCCATCAAAAGTTACGCGCCTGAGAAAATTTGCCTTATTTTCGAAAAAAAGGGAAACAACCCCTAAAAGTCATAGAACCTGAATGAAAATCACACCATCGTTTCAGCGTATCAGAGAACCCTTCTAAAGAGGTTACAAGCTCCTATCTGCAAAAATGTGGAATTTGTATTTTTTGCAAGAAGAAAGATCACGGATGCGTGTTTATTTTTTTTTTGGTTTTTTTTTTTCGGGGTGATTGTATCGATCCATTAGTCCTAGAATATCGTGAGAGGGCTCATTGGAATGGAAATTAAAAGTTCTAGTGCCCTTTTTAAGTGACCAAAAAATTGGAGGGCAACTTGGCCCCCTTCCAAACTCATTTTTTTTTTCCGAAGTCACCCAATCAAAATTTTGAGATAGCCATTTTGTTCAGCATAGTAAAAAATCTAATTAATATGTCTTAGAGGATGACTTAATCCCCTACAGTTCCCGGGGGAAGGGCTGCAAGTTATAAACTTTGCCCTTTGTTTATATATAGTCTAGTATTGGGTTATTGGGAAGTATACAGGCATTTTCAGGAGGATTTTTTTCTAGTGAGGGGTCGAGGTCGGAGTAGGGGTTATGGGGGAGGATCTTTCCATGGAATGTATTTCATTGGGGGAAGGGACATTTCCATGAAGGGGGGCCAGGTTTCCCAGCATTTTTTAAAAACGATCAGAAATTAAATTAAAAAAACAAGTTTTTTTAACTGAAAGTAAGGAGCGATATTAAAACTTAAAACAATCGGAAATTATTACGTATATGAGAGGGTTCGCCCCCTAGTCAATACCTCGCTCTTTAC
Source organism: Artemia sinica (assembly GCA_027921565.1). NCBI lineage: Eukaryota > Metazoa > Arthropoda > Branchiopoda > Anostraca > Artemiidae > Artemia > Artemia sinica. The sequence continues at coordinate 2,513,623 of JAPEVW010000025.1, read as the reverse complement.
GCTAAAGTTTTTTTAGTACTTTCAAAAGAGCTATCTATTCTAATTAACCTGCCTTTGTTAATCAGGGGTTTGTGATTGGAACAAAATTCGAACTTTGGTGTAAAGAGCGAGGTATTGACTACGGAGTGAACTCCCTAATATACGTAATAAAAACATACGAATATAGAAATTCGTTACGTAAGTTAATTCGTAGGTTACGTCAGAACAAAATTTCGAGAAAGCCAATTAGCCAAAAAAAGTAAAACTAATATGCCAATTTCGTTTTAATTATTCATGTACGGTGAGCCAAAATCAAAGCTGCATTAATTTAAAAAACTTTAAGAAATTAACTAAAAAAAACAAGTTTTTTTAACTGAAAGTAAGGAGTGACATTAAAACCTAAAACGAACAGAAATTATTCCGTATATGAAAGGGGCTGTCCCCTCCTCAACGCCTCGCTCTTTTACGATAAAGTTTTTTTTACTGTTTAAAAATAGAGTTTTGAGAAAGTCAAACTTTAGCGTAAAGAGCGAGGCGTTGAGGGAGGGGGGACAGCCCCTTTCATATACGGAATAATTTCTGTTCGTTTTAGGTTTTAAAGTCGCTCCTTACTTTCAGTTAAAAAACTTTTTTTTTTAGTTAATTACTCTACAAAAGGGGGCGTCAAAATGCAGCGGCTTTTTTAATCTCGAACCTTTGCGCTGTATTTAAGTTTTCCCTTTAAGTTACCAAAATAAAATGTTTGCAACTTTGGCAACTAAAATGGATGAGGACTCGCGAGGAAGTATAGGCTTAATTTAATATAAATTAAATAGAAAACAGTAAAAAGCTGCTCGAGTAGGGAATTACACCTTAACATGCTCCATGACTCACTTTACAAAGACAGGAGCCAGCTCAGAGAAGCTGGAGGCGCATCTATACGCTCATTGTCGAGTTGAGACCTCCCAGAAAAAAATGGTTCTGTAAGAGCAAGTAACCGTCCCTTTTGATATATTAATTCCTGATCAAGGTCGTGTGCATGGGGGGGGGGGGGGGGCTCGGAACCCAGACCCTAGGAAATATTAATTTTTTTCGAGTTTCTGCCACTTCTTTTTTGAGTTATCAATTTTTTTTTTTTTTTTTTATCACTGAACCTCCAAAAAAATCCCTGCGTACAAGCCTGGTACGAGAAATTTCAAAATGATGAGCTCTTGAGCCTTGTGGAAAACCAAAACATGCCAACATCCTCCCAAGTTCTTACGAAATAGCATCACTGATTTTCAATATTACTGGATCCTTTTGTTTTAGACATCTCTGTTTCCCCGGCTATTCCATTCTTACCATTTTATCAGCGATGGATAATAACTTGCAATTAAGGTGGCAGCTTTAGAAGAGAATAACCACGATATCAGACATTCACTGATTGAGCCTTGGAGGCAGAGCTTCTAATTTAAAAATCGGGTCTGTATTTCATGACAATACCATAAACGATTATAGTTACTTATTGTTCCATATTTTTGAAACAGGCAGGTATTCAAAGGGCTAACGAACTTCATTAGCAACCGTTCCTAATACTAATGTTTGTAACAAGAAGGGCTAGAGATGAAAATAAATTACCTCATTACCTTTTTTCTTAACTGGCTTGAGTCTAAATTCAAATTGTACTTTAACAGAAAATAAGAGCGAACAAGTTATCTCAGAAGGGGGGGGGGGGACCCTTATTTTGATTTCGAGGCATTTCTCTTTTCTTTGTTCGTTATCAAGCTTACTGTTTTGTAGCTTAATAAACTCAGACTTGTGATTAATAAGAGAAATGGACAAAGATGTGGCGTCCTCCTAATGGCTTGTAGCTTGCTCATAGTGCTTCTGCATAGTTATTTTGGGTGACTGGTAAGTAATGGGAGCAAAACGGACAACACTCATGAGTAAAGCTTCCCGTTAGCTCGTAGCCCAGCTGTCAAGCTTGTAGTTCTTTAAAAAAAAACTTCTACTCTACTAAATCCTGGTCTTTGTTGAACCTAGGGAGACAGGAATTGTAGGTCAACCTCTAGAGACAATACAACCCAGAGGGTAAATCGCCTGGCAGTTTTATAAACGTTTCGGCTAAGTTCACTCACCCAAAAAAAGCTATTTGACCACCTTTTTTTTTTTTCGTTTGGCCCACGTCATTGCTCAGCTTTTTCTTAGATGAGTTTTAGTCATGGGGTCATGGGTGAAATCATGCATGTAAGTCATCTGGACCAAGACCACGCAATCTACACATCGCCGGAAAACACGTTTCAATGACATCATTTTTTTGTGATGTAACTGCCTATTTCTCCCATGAAAAATTAAGAAAGATCAATACCCGTGGTTACCGGTATGAAATACTACATGAACTCTCCTCATTTCCGCCAGTTACGTCACGGAAACTTGCAAATTATTTTTCTGTTGACGCATCTTGTTATGCAGAAGAAAGTTGATTTTTATGTGTATCTAACATGGCGAAAGATTTTGTTATTGCTACTTTCAAGAAAATCTGCAAAAAAAATGGTTTTCCACCACGTTTTCTTTTTAGTCTGATTTCTTAAGTCTTAGATGCACTACTGAAGCACTTCTGCTTCAGTATATACCACTGATGTTCAATAAGGGTGGCAACACGTAGTCTCCTTCCCCCTTCCCAAGAGATGACTGAAAAACAGTTTCTTCATGCGTTAATATAAAGGAGTATTTGACTTGACTCAAAATTTAGAAAATTTGTAAAAAATTTGTTTTAGCTGCAGCACTAATTTGTTACTGCAACATACTTCCTACAAGTATTCAGGAATTCATTTCGAGGAGGGGCTCAAATTAGTGGCGGGGCTATAATTTGAAAGGGATTATTTCATAGGAAAATTCCAAAAAAGTGGGTTTATTTTTAATACTTTTCGAGGATTAATTCAAATAGTTAGAGACCAAAACAATATTAGTCTTTTTCTGGCTCTTCGTCACTACGCCATCTGCATTGTTTTTTTAGATAAACAGCCTTTTTTGTGCTTAGTATGTCATTTTGTTTATGTAGGTTTGAGGCGACATCCTTCTAAGCTTAACGATCAACATGCTATGGAAGCAAGTTATTTCTGTTGTTCATAAAATCTGCTGTTCATAAGGCACGATAGGAAAAATAGCAATCGAAAGTTAAAATCGAAGTTTGATTGATCAACTATTTTGTTGAACAAGGAGCCTTTCGGGCAGTCAAATATTATGGCTTTCAGGCTTTGACAGCTAGCTTTTTTTTTCAATCACGTAATCAGTTGACAGACCTACCTACGGTCAGTGAAATAAATGCAATAAAATGCTATGGAACACATTAATCATGGGCCCCTTGGTTGTAATGTAACTAGTGTTTCTCGGACTTCAGACCGATGTATCTTGTCTTTTTTGTTTTGTTTTTTGCTGGTATGAACAAACAGTAGAAAGCTTTTTAAAATGTTATTAGGATGAATAGAAAGATCCCAGAATATTCATTCTAGGATCCAGAGTTTTTTTTATTTTCTATAAATAGAAAAACTAGTCTTTAAAGACAAAGTCCGAGATGCTGACAGATTAATAAAATATATTTTCGAAATAGCCTGGTCTTCAAGTTCACATTAGTTACTGAAATGAAATAAAATAGTTTGGTAAAACTGAAGTTTTCAAAGGGTTAAATAAAAACAAAACCAAAAAAAACGACATCTATGCAGCCAACCGGTCTTTTACCCTGAACCAAGGTTCGCAGCCCAGGGTATCTAAAACAGGATACAATAGCAAATGTTGTTTTCTGTTTTGATTGAGATTGGCCTTATCTTTTTTTTCATTCAATTAAGACTGTTTTTGCTTCAAATACAACTTGTAGCCATGGCCGTTGAAGAGATGGAGCAAAATCTTTAGAGCGTGAACCTCGAAGGTGCTCTGTGTGAGATTTATTTTTTCAGAAATTTAAGGTTTTTAATGTTTTGTTTAGTCGATTTATAGTCATTTTTGTTTTATTTCTGAATTATTGGTTTGAGAAACTCCCGAAGCGTTTAGGAAACTCCCGAAGCGTTTGAGAAACTCCCGAAGCGTATGAGAAACTCCCGAAACGTTTGAGAAACTCTCGAAACTAAAACTAACAGAAAATATAATCGCAGGAGAGGTCCAGGGAAAAGTTGCAAGCGGTTCTTCACTTTCAGTACTCGGAGTAGTCTCCTATGTTCATTTGCATCGACGATATATTGGCAAGAAAGGGAGACGGAAGGGGAACGAGGAAATTTGTCCCCGGGGCTCAGTGTTAGCTCTCCATGTCTCTTTTTGTGTTAGTTAAGTAAAAATCTCAAATACTGGAAACACGTTTTTAAATTCGAGTTTAAACATAATCTGCACAAAAAAATATAGCGCGGCTCTTATTTACTTCGACTAAAATAGGACTATCATTATACGAAGAAATCCTACGCGAAAAGATAGGTGAATTTTTGTTGAGTTTCGACTAAAAAAGGACAATCAAATGTAAATTCGGTATAATAAAGATAAGCAATAAAAATGTTACTAACCTATTCCAGCATCTTTAGTGTTTGTGATTTAAGTTCTGATCAAACAGTTCGTGGTCATAAACTGTAAGTAAGGAGCAGCTCGGCTCAGCAGTAATCAAAACTCTTAAATACTGAATTTGATAACAATAGATACATTTAAAAAAATTAGCTTTTTATGTTGGTTCCAAATATATAAAGTTTTATTGAGTTTAGTACTACCAATCAAAAGCTACGAGCCTAATAAAACTCAGTAAAAGGAAAAGAAAGACTTAAAGGATTTAAGAATATTGAATAATAGCAATTTAAAAAATGTCATGCTAGAAAAAAATTCTGACAAGACAATTTTCTCCTTTCTTTCGGGTCCCAAAGAGAAAGCTGATAAATTAGTTTTGCATTCCTCAGTGCTGCTGTACTTTGTTTTATCTTTTTATTACGCGAAGATTCTTGTCTTCTTTATAGATTTTGCTAATGCCTACGGGGGAAACTAGGCTAGGTCTTGTCAGCCAAGTATGTTAATTTATCCAGCAAAGTGGGTAGGGCAAAATATTTAAAATTCGATTACGACGTGGGAATATTTACATGTGTAGCAGTGACTTTGACGCATTTTTGCGATCTGGGTAACTAGGGTTATGCTGTGCTCCAAAATTACATTTAATGTTTAAAATTTGTGCTCTATCAATCATGAGCTGACATTACTTTTGACCACTTGAACTCATTACTCTCTTATGAGTAGGTTAGGGTTACACTTTGGATAGGGTTCATTTACATTGTCTGTGTCTTTGTTCATATGTAATTGTAATAGCAATTGTCAAATTACTCTGCTACAAAAATTATTGACCTCTCGCCTACTAGAGGCCAACTACAGGAAAATAGAAACGTTTAGACTACTGGTTTACTACGTTTGGACAACTATTAGAAAACTGAATACGTTTGCACTGCTAGAAAACTTATCGTTACGGGAACAAAATGAGAATAGGAAAAATAAGCGAGAGTAATATTTGAAGAAAGAAAACATTACTGATTGAAATAAATTATTGACAAGGCCCGAATTCGGTCTTACGGACGGAAAGCGGCCATAGTAGTTCACTGGTTTCCAAAAAGTTGCAAGCAAATATTTTAAAAGGGTAAACGAAAGGGACTATTTCAGGGCATATTTTGGAAATTTTCTCAAAGTCGGGAATGGTTCGGAGACCAGAATTAGGTTTAAATCATTTACCTACACAAGAACTATGTTTAGGGGGGGGGATACAAATAAAAAAAGGCAAATTAGAAAAATACTAGAAACTATAGAAAATGATCTCTGTATTTTGGGGAGCATCACAGCCCAGGACGACAGTATATTTGTTTCTTGGTAGCGTATTAATAATTACCATGTTTGAACAGGTATTGATTCTTAGGTCTTTAGAGTAAGACAACTATAGATTCTTAGGGCTTAAAAACATTCCGATAATAATGTTGGAACCAAAAGTCAAATTTTTCTGCTTTTTCTGCAAGTGGCAAAAACAGTAAGGTTGACTCTCAGAGAAAGGGGAGTCAACCATAAGGAGTCTTCCAGATGTCGGGGAGGCGTCCGTGTCTGATCCCGCAACAAGTACAAGTAAGCAAGACCGTATCAAGAGGGGAGGGCTAGGGTTTTTGACCCCCCCCCCCCCCCCCCCCTATGAAACATTTTTCCGACTCGTAAAAATGTAACAAAAATAATAATTTGATAAATGAATGCTAATTGCGCAACTTATACGGAAATGAACCTTTATGCAACATTGGCATGAAGTAATCCAAAATTAAATTCGTAAAGTACTAAAACATGGAGCACCACGTACATATAACATGAAAAGTTAGAATAGATACAATATTTCCATGATCCACAAATTTTTCGAGGCTTTCTCGAATTACCCTAGAACAAAATGGGGTTATCCGAAATTCCTCCGAATATTCCCATCAACGAAAGTTGACGATTTAAATTTCATGTTAACGCTCGTACATTTACGAACTATAATTTTAGGAGAGGCTCAAGCTCAAGCAAACCTGAGTTTTCTTTAAAAAAAAGACTAAAAGTCAGGGGTAGTGGAAGCACTGAATGCAAGGGGAATAATGGGGAATTGATTTCTATTTTTACTGTTGAAACCTGAGTTTTGGCTGAAATTCTTCTTTTATCTTTTTAACTCAACATTAACAGTGATTAACAGTGACTTAGGTTGTGCTTTTTTTCTTGAAACAACCTTCCTACCGCTATCAAATACATTACCTGTGCGTTCCAGGGCTATTATAATCTACTATACATACAGGGCTATTATAATCTACTATACATACAGGGCTATTATAATCTACTCTACAATCTACTATACATAAGTTGCATTAAGACACGCATTCAGGAATTTATTTCAGGAATATTTGGAAAAAGAAAACACAAAGGCCCCATTACGCGTAAAATTAAGAAATTGAAAAGGAATATCGTAAAAATGTAGAATGGGGGGGGGGCAAAATTCTGAAAGCCCTTCCCCAGCGCACTTACCTCGGTAGATTTCTAGACTTCACTTTCAGCTGCTCTTAAGTAACTCCGCCCAATTTTCATGAGATTGTCAGTAAATAGTTCTACCCAGTGTTGACTGAGACGACAAAGAGTTGAATCGAAAGTTAGAATCAGAGGCGTGATAACACATTATCTCTAATTCACATATCATGTTCATTATTTCAAGACGACATCCAGCTTTCTTTTGAGACCCTTCTATCCAATTTCAATCCAACACTTATTTCAGCCAAGATTGAAATAATTTACTTTTCTAATTGTTTTCTTAATGTTTTCACTATCCTTATATACGACTTTCGACGCATACTAGGCTCTAAATTCAGCCACTTACGTACGAGTGAGCGTTTTAGGATCGCCCTTCTTCCCAAAATCATAAAAAATTATCCAAACTCAAAATTTAACAGACTGCTTTTGCTCATTGTTTTTTCAAAAGTCTGACATTCTTGCATTGAAACTTACAACAAGGTGAATTAGCTTTAAATCACTCTTCCACAGCTTATTTTGAAGCTGGCATAGATGGAGTATTTTTATTTCTTCTAGAGAGAGGGGACGGTTGTTTATATTTGTGGAAAGCTATGTTGATGTAAAAAAAAATATTAAGGTGTTTTTTATATGAATATAGGAGATTACATGAAATCCTGATAGCTTGTGGGGATGCAGCCCAGAGCCCAAGGCCATATCCAACGGGGGTAGGGGGCTTGAACCCCCACGAAATGTTTGTCCGACTCGTAAACACGTAACAACAATGAATATTACAAATTTTTGATGTGTTTCTTAAAAAATTTTGTACCCCCCCCCCCCCCCACCCGAAAAAATCCTGGATGTATTCTTGCCAAAGCCTACCCTGGATTTGAAATCTTCATCATTGGTCCAAGACTCTAAGCACAAATAGCCTGGACGCGCCCCTAAACTTAATGTCCGTTTCTTTTTTTTAACCATTTCCGCAAAATTGAAAAAAAGTAAGCATGGGAAAAAATAAAGCATTATACCAATTAAGTATTGCATGTCCATGATGCTCAACTTTATATGATGTGCTATTAGCATTCATTGATTGTCTCTTCCCAACCGCAAACATTTTCGACCTTGAATTTTTTTCCGACAAAACAAGATTTTTGTCGGAGTTGCAGAATAGTTAAGAAAATCGGATTTTAGTTGCTCTTCGAAACAGAAATACGAGATTATATGCACAAATTGAGGATTTTCAAGTTGCAACAGCTTTTGGTCTATAAATATTCAACTTATGAATGGACTTCAAGCTTTTTGCCAGAACGTTACAATAGGCTGTTATATCTTCGATAGACTAATATTATTTTAATCACAATTGTAAATTTTAAGTTCCACTGCCCTGTATACCTGATTTTAGTTTACATATCTATTTAATTAGTTAAATTTAATTTTTAACTAATTTAAACAGTTTAAATTAGTTACATTGTTCTACCCTCATTATTTATTTTTTCTCATTTTTGGTCTACTCACAAAGATTAACTTTGAAGAATTTTAGTTTCGACTCATAACTCTCCAGTGTGTAAAAATTTCAAATTCAAGGGTTCCTACATGATCCCAATTTTTAGAAGATCCAAGGAGGAAAATTCTTGTTATCTTACATGACCAATAAGTCCGTAGTTTTAAGAATGTTTGCAATTTTGTGGAAAATTATAAGTAAAATATCTTCTGAACCTCTCACAACCTCCCCCCGACTAAGCCATTGTTCGCATGTACCATCTCTGTCTGAATCAATTTTCTGTTTTTCCAGTAGCTATCATGTGTTATTTATCATGTGTTTTTATAGAAGCATAGATACTTTTGTATACCCAAGGGATCAATAAATCTTAACCCCTTGAAACGATAGAGATGCTTTTCATTTAAACCAGAGCGACTAGAAATGAAGATTTCCGGAAGTTTTGTGGAATAGATAACAGAAAGGCGGAAACTAAAGAGATAGGAGTCACTGCAGTCAGATAGGTGCTAAGTGTTTGTTGAAATGTCGTTGATAAACTTGTAATATATCCGGTTTTCATGTTAAATTTCATGAAAACAGTTGAGTCATTTTGCTAAGATAATGGTAATCGTTGTAGGGAATATCACTCTGAGTGTTCACGGTTTAAGTCAATCAATCGTTGTAGTGCTACTATTGCCAACTGAAGTTGACTTAATCAGTTTAAAAAGAGGATAAAGATCATCCAGAGCCATTTCTGGCACAAAGGACGTCAACTTGACGTGTCAGTTGCTGGGTCTTCTTTTTACAGAGACAAGTAGCAAGCTTGTCGCCCAAGATCGGTTCAGCATCTAAAAGAATCAATCATGTAGCCAACAGCCCCAATTCTACTTCATATTAAAAAAAGAAGAAAATTATGACATATTTTTCGAAATTAAAAATAATTATTTTCATCGTATAGCCTACATTTTTGTGGGATGAATAGTAAAGCCACTTTGACACAAATTAATGCTTCGGTTCCAGTTTACAGTTCTGTGAAACAAAATTGAGGGGATAAAACATGTATTCAAAGTTTCATGTGGCTGACAAAGCTGTTAATGATAGATGCACTAGCCCTTCCCTCCCCCGTTTTATACAATTCATGAAGTGAATCGCATGTTTCTCGAAAGCTCAGACCATGAAATACAACCAAGAAACAATTACATGTTCGTGCACAAAAGGCTGATTATTGACAATTATTCTGTTTCTGGTTGTCTTATATGATTATTCAAATAACTTCATTGAATCCTTAAAGGCGACAAAAAGGACCCAAGAAAGCTTAGAAAAAAGTTCCATTTCTACACTGAAAAAAGAAGAAGATACACCGTTGAGACAACCAACTTTTCACCTTACAATTCCTATTAGTTAGGAATTCTTAAAAAAAACTTCTAAATTCCTAAAATTTCTAGCTAACTATTAGTTAGTTTTTAGCCATTTTGTGCCAGCAGTTTTCCATAAACGTAAATTTAATTTTTTCCAACAAATAAAATTTGACAACGATAATCCTCCCAAGGGCACCAATCAAGGTCGTATCCAAGATTTTGTTCGAGGAGGGGGGGGGGGGGGAGGTATTTTTCGGGGAAGGTTTTCCAATGAAAACTTTAAGAACCGCACCAAAAATTTATTACAAATGAATAGTTACGAGAATAAAATTTGGTGAAGCTTTAAAAAGGAACTTTTGAGGAAATTTAATTTCAAGTATTTAAGAGTAAAATGAAAAACTTTCTTTTGGGTCTTGGTTCATAGATATTTTATGTTTTTTCTTTTTTCTCTTTTATTTTGTTTTGATTATTATCATATATTGTTTTTTTGCATATTTATTTTTATTTTCATAATTAGAGATTGGTCATAATTTGGTTGATTTGTTTTCTTTTTTGTTTTTGTTCGTTTGTTAAGAATTTTGTTTTGTTAGCGTTTGTTATTTACGTGGTCGCTCAGTATCAAGTGATTTCATGTCTTTCTTTGGGCAGCCACTAGGATTCAAGTTATCTGTTATGTCATTTTGTAACTGAAAGAATTGAACTGAATAATTTCTTTGCATTACCAGTTTTTTTCGTTTGAGCCTGTTGCTTATAATTTTATTATTTACTTCCGTTAGTTAGCATCAGGAATCAATCCAGCACTTTCTTCGTGTTTAGTTTTCTTCCCATTTTTCTTCTCCTTTGCAATTTTATCGTTTCTGGTTAATCACCTTTCATAACCAGAGATATAAAATTCATTCCCCCGCATTTTATACATGTAATTTACTTTACACCATTATTGTTTCATTTGAAAGAATATTAAAAAATCTATAGTTTACCATCAATCTACATTTTTTTGAAAGGATCTTCATATTCAAGCTACTATTTTAAGACAAAAATCAATTATAACCTCTCTGCTTTTAAAGTTCTCGGTTCCTCTCTCAGTTCCTGTATTCTCCCCCCTCTTTTTTTAAAGTGACATTTTTAACTGAAAGTAAAGTTCAGCTTTTATTTGCTCATTTTTCTGATAAATATTTAGAATATAAAATATATTGACGGTATAAATTTTAGGTAGCAGGACTGCCCCCAAGAATGAGTGACCTAGCAACCTTAGGTCACACATCTCTAACTATATTCTTAAAAATTGTTTCTTCTCCTAAATGATGCATGCCACCAATTTCTAGACATGGACATTTTGTACACTCACCGTACTTTATGTGTATTCTTACATGCATATCGTAATTTGAAGGGAAAAGGTTGTTCAAAGGGTAAAATAGCCGACTTAATGCACTGGCCCATTAGTCACTCGCTTAGGCATTTGACTAGCATAGGGAAGCAGAGATAATAAAGTCCTGAGCTAACTTTTTATTAGAAAAAAAATTGGGAAGTCCTATATGGCTGCAACGAAGTGCCTTATCTGGGGGCTCCTAGTGCCATAAAAAAAAAAAAAAAAAAAAAAAAAAAAAAAAAAAAAAAAAAAAAAAAAAAAAAAAATTCGTTAAGGTGGTAGTTGATCATGACTCCCTGGTGCTACGACATCTTTATTGTATCTGTGATTTGGATTATCTGATTTTTTAATATAAGATGTTTTGGTACTTGTGTATTAAACATACTCTTTTATATACTGCTAAAGAAATCAAGTTTGGTTAATGCTAACGAAATGAAATAAAATAGGATGAATATATATAATAGTTTAGAAACAAAGGAACTTTCGCATTATATGGGCCCCTCTAAAGAAGTCCAACAAGAGAGGCTTCAGTCAAACTGGAAAGGCGCAATGAAAAACTCGTTTTTACAAGATGATTCAATACATCGCAGTAGAGAAATACATTGTATAACGTGGTTTTAAGATATTTAAAGTGTTGTTCTTTGGTGTTTTGGAAGGGGGGGGAAGGTACCTAGGTTAGGTTAGGTCAGATTACGTATTTAATATATGCTATGCTTTGCCCCCGCTCCCCCTAATGTACAAATATGTAGCCCAAATTTGTTTCTAAACTATTGTATAGTCATCCTATTTTATTTCATTAGCATTAACCGAACTTGACTTTTTAGAGAGGCCCATATAATGCGAAAGTACCGAAACAAATTTGGGCTATATATTTGCATATTAGGGGTGGGGGGCAAAGCATACCATATATTAAATATGAACCTAACCGAGGTACGTTCCCCCCCCCCCAAACCCCAAAATACAACAGTTTAAATATCGTAAACGCAATGAAAACCACGCTTTGCATTGCATGACTATAGCGGTCTCTTGAATTAACCCGTCTTAGCCGGTTTTTCGTGACTGGTTTCATTGCGTTATATAAAAGAGCACGTTTAATACATGAGTACCGATGTTTTTTTTGGTACTGATGCATTATGCGGGCACCGCTATATACTATATCAAGGAAACCAGTCACGAAATCCGTCAAACGGGCTATTTGCAAGAGACCACTATAGATAAAATGATTGCAAAGCCGTGGTTTCTCAATGAGTTACAATATTTAAACGATTGTTTTTTGGAGTTTAGGGGGGGGGAGGTACCTAAGCTAGGTTAGGTTATGTAGTCAATATATGCTATGCTTTACTCCCCCCCCCCCTAATGTGCAAATGTATAGCCCAAATTTGTTTCTAAACTATTATATATTCATCCTTTTGTATTTTATTTCATTAGCATTAGCACCAAACTTGACTTCTTTCGCGGTGCCCGCAAAATGCACCAGTACCCTTTTTTTCTGTATTATACAATTTTTCCGTTATATATGAACATGTTGACATACTGTGTACCTACCATTAGATTTTCCCTACATCCATTGGTTTTTCTACAGCAAAAGTTATTTCATTTTGCCATAAGATAAGTTTCACCAGTCAACTTATGGCAGTCAGACTTCTTCAATAAATAGATTCTTGACCTCATTTCTATCGATGAAGGATATAAGCGACATGACTGGAACCATAGCTTAATTGCATACTTTCCACCATTGACTTTAGACACCTCTTGACATGGGCAATGTAACGCCAGATTTACTCTGGAATTCATTTTATTTCCAGACGCTGGGAATATCTGAGATGTCTTTCAATGTTTCAATAATACAGAAGTAATTTATATCAATGCACAAACCCTTGAGGGACTGCTAACTCTTGTGCAATCACTTCTTCCAAATAGGCAGGTTCGGATTCAGATTCCCCCTTGCGTGGGAATAAGCGTTTTTAACTGGGCTAATGGTAAGACCGACCGAGAATTTGCCCCTCCTCGTTGGAAACCAAAAATACACAAAAAATAAAGGACTAGTCCAAGGCCATATCTAGAGGTTTAGGGTGTTCGACCCCCCCCCCCCCCCCCCGAAATATTTGGCCAACTCGTAAAACGTAAAAAAAGAATAATAAACAAAACTTTTGACACTTTTTTGAAAGTTTTTTTTTGTAATCCCCCCCCCCCGAAAAAAAATCTGGATACGAACCTGACTGAACAGAGACAAAATTGAATTGGAACTCATATTTTCTTTGGCCTTAATGAGATAAAAATAATGTACATAGCCTATCACTAGGCAAGACTTTCCCTCCTATTGCAGATCAGACGCGTGTCCATGAATTTATTTCAGGGAGAGGGGATTAAATTAGAAAAAATACCGATAAGTCCTAAAAATCTTGAAAATTTCAAGGGGCAATAACCCAAAGCTCCCCCTATGAGGTAGATCCATAGGATTCTTTAATATGTGCCTAAACGAAGAATCAAAGTAAATGCTTACCTGATTGTCAATATTACTCCTTCTTTAGTCCTAAGCTTGCACCTGCTTAACAGGCAACTGCTTCGAATATTCAACTTACCTCAAGAATTACATCAATTGAAGAAGCAAAGCCGGTTTTCTGCTACGCGGGAGGTAGCAACTGCTTCCAGCGTGCTTGAGACGCCTCCTGCTTCATTAGATAAATGCCTTGTCTCCATTTGAATTACAAAAGGAATTAATTGCAAAGAAGGTTGTTCGGCTGGGTCTTTTCTGTAGATCCACATTATATACTGTTAGCCTTTTCTTACTATTTTCAAAAATTCATGAGGGTGGACGCATTTCTTTGAAATTATACAGCGAGAGTTGTTAATTAGGATTGAATGATTCGAACCTTGTTTAAATCTGTCAGCAATTCAGTTACAGACTTACAAAATAATTCTCAGGTCCTTGCTTGGGCAAAGAGCAGGGGGAGGGACGTTTGGGTCTGAGTTGTCCATAATCAAGTTTTCTTCAGTAATACCGTAAAGTATAACAATTTTTGCGTTTCAATTTATCTCCCCCAAAAGTCCCCCCCAAAGATAAATCTTTGCACATGTTTCGTCATGTTTCATGGTCTTTAATGACCACAGTTTATATAATTATCCAGTATGATCTTTCCCCATCTCACCCATTATAAAAAACCCGGACCAAGGTGCGAGTGCTCCAGAGAACGTTTTTGCAGATAGAAACATAAGCGGCATCAGATCTTTCACGGGTAGACAAGTCAGACGCGAAACAATCGGAAACAAGTGGAAACCCGCTATTACGAATAATGCACTTTGTTGGAAACAATCGGAAACAGACTAACACCCGCTAATGCAGAAAGAAATTTTGTTCCTACCGAGAATGAAGACCAGAAATGATCTGCGATAAACTTACTGGATAATTCTATAAAACTGTGTTAATGACTAACGAAATCTACGGTTCCCATTTCTACTTAGAGTTCTTCATGACGAAACGCACTTTTGAAAAAAAAAAAAATAATAAAAAGAAAATATAGTAAAGATCCAGGGATTGATTCACCAGCTGGGGCTTGTTTAGGGCGAGGGAATTCTTGTAAACCATTAAATTTGCGCTAAAAAAAAACGCAACGAGAAACGACGAAGAAAAACAAGGAAATTTACAGCCGGTGGAAAAATAAGAGAAATGCAAATATTTTAGCCAAGATCCACACCAAGATCCGTTGATTTTGAATTGAATTTATCAAGTATTTTGCAGTAGGTTGCATAGGTTGTATCAAGACATGGCTAATTGTAGACAGAGAAAAGCCAAGACAGATAGTCCAAGTAATTGAGAGGCAAAATGTTTAAATGGCTGGGGCACGGGTAAATTGCGGGAGTATGCATGACTCTCTTATTGGACACATACTTGTTTGGTCCTTTCACCCTCAATGCGAAAAAAAATATTAAAAAGTAGATAAAAAGTCCACGTGACAAAACAAAAAGACAAACTTTAAAACAAAAAAAAGGGAGGAGTTACTTTCTCGATTGATTTTGAAAAGGCGACTGAATAAAAACCTGAGGTCAATTGGCAGATTAAACTTTTTCATTTGAGAACTTATTTTATATGAGGCTTTTCTAAATGTTAATCTTTGTCCAGGTTTGTTAGTATTGGAATTTTCTTTAGATTGTGAGATACGATGATGTGAAAGATAGATATTAAAGATCAGAATTAATAAGAGCACTATAAATGGGGCTAAAAAAAAACCAGTATCAGAGGCAACACTCTAGCGTTGCCTTTAGTAAAGAGCCATATATCTGCAATGCATATTTTAAAACAAAATTCTTCACGCCGCTTCGTATAGAAGGGTAATCGTAGAAACTTCGAGGGCTAATCATTCAGTTGGAAATTGAAAGTTTTAGGGCCCTTTTTAAGAATCCAGAGTGATTGGAGGACGAAAGACCCCCCCCCCCCCCTGTGCCCTTGATTTTTATCCCCCACCCCCTGTAACCTTCAGAGACACTGATCAAAATTTTAAGATAGTTTTTTGTCAAAATAGTCAAAAGGTCCAGTAATTATGCCTCCAGGAATTACATGACCCCAGAGCGCCTGTGGTAAGGGCCTTAAATAATATAAATTATCAATTGTTTAAATACAGGTTTTATAATGGAAAGGAGGGCTTGTTGATGCTGGGTGTGAGAATGAGTCAAAACTTTCAGGGTTCATTCTCTGGTCAGAAGGATCAAACATATAGGGGGGGGTTCATAAATGGGCAAAAACTCTTCTATCCCTGATCAGTTTGAGACTTACAGCCTTTAAATCCTTGGTCCAAGAGGAACCTAATATAATGTACAAAAATATTCTTAGTAGAGCCCCCCCCCCCCCAAAAAAAAAATGAGGCCTGAAAAGGGATTAAAAAACATTCTTTTTTTCCTGATCGGCTCTAAACTCATGTCATTAAGTTCTAAAGATAAAGAGACCCTATTGCAGAAGGAGAAATAGAAAGAAAACATTTGTTCTTCCAAAAACAGACCCAACAAAGGGCAGGAAAGGGTCAAGAAACTTTACTTATCCGACCACTTCTCATAGAAGGGTGGTAATATAAACTTGGGAGAAGGCTCATTAGGCCGGCAATTGCATGTTCCAATCCCCTTTCTAAGGGGGTCGAAAGTAACATGCATAGGCTATATCGTGACTTACGATAGACATAATATTATCGTAAGTCCAACGATGTTTGATCAAAATGTTCAAAACCGTCAAAAAGTCTGTTAACTGTGTCTCCGGGATCAACAGAATTCCCCCCCCCCCTCATTCCCAGTGGAAATGACCCTAAATTATGTAAATTTGCTATTGTTCATATGTACATATATACATATTTTTAGAATATAAAAAAAACTCTTAAGGATCTCTTGCTAGACCAGGGTTTCTAGAGTTTCACTATGATGAAATATTCCCCCTTTCCTGATTGATCGTTTCATTGATATTAACCATTATCTTATGCTGATGATACTGTTTTTGCTAGCTAAAGATCTTGATTCACTTCAATCTGCCGTTAATGTTGTTCAATCTAGTCTTTCAGACACGGGTCTTTCCTTAGATGCTTCTAAAACGGAATTTTTGGTATTTCATCCAAATTCTGCAGTAGGTGAGTCTCTTCTAGTCGGGTCATCCTCAATTGCATGTTCGGATACGTTAAATTATCTGGGACTACCTTTTTCTACGTCTATGAAGTATACGCGAACTCTCGTTATTCAAGCTATTAAGGAAAAACTTTGAAATACTTATGGCATTGTCAAAATAAAAGGCCGGTTTGACAAGAATTGCCTAGGAAGGCTCTATAATGCATTGTTTGCGTCCCATATATTTTTTATTACGCCGGTTTGGGAAGTTTTTTTTTAACAAGACTGAACGCCTTATAATCCGTAGACAGTTCTTTAGATATTGTAAGTTTTTTCTTGGCCTTCCATTATGGATCAGGAGTTTTTGAAACTACGTTGAAAATGCAAGAACTTGCGTATAGGTTTGAAAAGCGTAAAAAATTGTATTGTTGATTTTCCTCTTAATTGCATCCGATAATATTGTATTGTTATAGTATTGTTATTCGTCAGAGGTGTTTTCATTGCGTCTTTTTTATACCCTATGTCGTATTTTGTTGTACAGAGTTTTTGATATTACGTTGAAAATGAAGAACTTGCGTTAATGTTTGAAAAGTGTAGAGAGCGTATCGTTGATTCTCCCCTTAATTGGATAAGATAGTATTGTATTGTTTTTATTATAGCATTGTTAATCATCAGAGGTGTTTTCATTGCATCTTTTATATCCTATGTTGAATTTTGTTAGTATGTATGTATATTTTCCTTTTTCCTTTATTTACTCCTCTATCAGCATTTTATGTTTGTAAAGAGGGTATAAATAAATTACATATTAACAAACAATAAAAACATGTCAATTAAAAACAAGCAAAAACTAATTAAAATTTTTTTTTGAAAAAGACGTTTTGGCAAGAAACGTTAAGAGTCATATTAAAACCTAGGACGAGAAGAAATAAAGTCCTACAATAATTCAAACTTAAACGAACAGAAATTAAAATAAATAATTACATCAAACATAAAGGTAACATATACTGCATTAGACGAATAAACCAAAGCCTAAAATGAACAGAAATTACCACAAAGAGCTGTAGGGCTACTGCCTCCTAAAACTTCTAAAGACTATCTCGCCATCTACTCTTTACAACATAAATACATAATATGCAGTTAATAATTTGAAAATTAAGAAGTTAGTAACACTGAGATGAGAGGAAGGGGATTATAATTATTTTTGTAACTTTATTAATTTTATTTTCTATTCGTTTTTTACTGACGTAGTTTTATTATGGGTTCATTGTAGGAATATTTGTCAAGTTTTTTCAGCTTTTCTGCTCAACAGCTAAAATTTTGAATTAGAATTTAAATTTAAAGGAAAAATCTCAATATTCAGCCAATAATTTTATGAGTTGTAACTTTGCGCAATAATGTTTTAATGATGTTTTTGCGATAAATTCGGTTTGGACAGGGAGCGGAATTTTCAGTCCAACAGACTGAAGATCTGCATAAATTTTAGTCTTTTATTGGGCTGAAACCACCCTGACCTGGCCTCCATCCTCTGGACATCCTTGAATGTAGACGTATTTTAATCCACCGTTTCACTAAAAGAATCTTTCGAAATTCATTTAGGGCATTTATAAAAATAGTACTGTTTTGTTATCTTAAAAATCAAAACCGATTTTTTGGGGTCCCACTTGGACTAGGGATTCATTGATATTAGGGATTCATTATTATTAATTCATTGAATTTAAAACCAATCGGAAACCCAAAGCCTTGGCCAATCGAAAAAAACTTTGAACTACGTTGAACAAAATGGAAACTCAAAAATTTGATTGGATATGTTTGGGGAACTAGTTGGCTTGAGAGGGGGGGTCTGTTGCCCTCCAATCAATTATGCCGATTAAAAAGGGAACTAGCCCTTTCAATTTTCAATTGAATAAGCCGTTTTTAGAATTTCTGTGACAAAGCTTTCTATAAAACCTTACATGCCCCCAGGGTATAACTTACAAGCCTTGCCCTGAGGGGGTGTGGGGGGGGGGGGGTCATCCTCAAAGACCTAATTTCCAGAACTTTCAACTACATTGAACAAAATGGTTATCTAAAATTATTTTGATTGATGTGTTTGGGGAAATGGTGGCGTGAGAAGGGGGTTAGTTGCCCTCTGATCACTTTCTACTGTGAAAAAAGGCACTATCCCTTTCAACTTCCAATCGAATGAGCCCTTTTTGACTTTTTCATAAAAATCTTAAATGCCCCCAGGGCATAACTTACAACCCTTACCCTGAGAGCTTTGGGGGGAGTGTCATCCTCAAAGACATAATTTCGGACCTTTCAACTGCGTTGAACAAAATGCATATCTCGAAATTTTGATTGGATGTATTTGGGGAAATGGGGGCGTGAGAGCGGGGTTAGTTTGCCCTCCAATCACTTCTGACTATTAAAATGGGACTAGCCCTTTCAATTTCCAATCGAACGAGCCCTTTCTGAAGTTTCTACGACAATGCTTTCTATAAACACCATTATATGACCCCAAGGCATTACTTACAACCCTTGCCCTGAGAGCTTTGTGGGAAGTGTCATCCTGAAAGACATACTTCTTGGACCTTTCAACTACGTCGCGCAATATGGCTATCTCAAAATTTTTATTGGATGTGTTTGGGAAAATGGAAGGCCTGAGAGGGGGGTTAGTTGCCCTCCAATTACCTTCGACTATTGAAAAGGGCACTAGCCTTTTCAATTTTCAATCGAATGAGCCCTTTTT
Organism: Artemia sinica; assembly: GCA_027921565.1. NCBI lineage: Eukaryota > Metazoa > Arthropoda > Branchiopoda > Anostraca > Artemiidae > Artemia > Artemia sinica. The sequence continues at coordinate 2,494,163 of JAPEVW010000025.1, read as the reverse complement.
GAAGTTTCTACGACAAACGCTTTCTATAAAAAACCTTATATGCCCCCAAGGCATAACTTACATCCCTTGCCCTGAGGGCTGTGGGGGGTTGTCATCCTCAACGACATAATTTCCAGGAACTTTCAACAACGTTGAACAAAATGACTATCTCACAATTTTGATTGGATGTGTTTGGGTAAATGGTGGATCTGAAAGGGGGTCAGTTACCCTCCAATCACCTTCGACTATTGAAAAGGGCACTAGCCCTTTCAATTTCCAGTCGATTGAGCCCTTTTTGAAGTTTCTACGACAACACTTTCTATAAAACTTTTAATGCCCCCGGGGCATAGCGTACAACCCTTGCCCTGAGGAGTATGTGTGTGTGTGTGGGGGGGGGACTGTTATCCTCAAAGACCTAAATTCCAGACCTTTCAACTACATTGACCAAAATATCTATCTCGAAATTTTGATTGGATGTGTTTGGAGAAATGGTGGGCGTGAGAGGGGGTTAGTTGCCATCAAATCACCTTCGACTATTAAAAAGGGCACTAGCCCTTTCAATTTCCAATCGAATGAGCCGTTTTTGAAGTTTCTACGACAACGTTTTCTATAAAAAACCTTATATGCCCCCCCCCCCCCCCTCGGGAATAAATTTCAATCATTGCCTTGAGGGCTGTGAGGGGAGCGTCATCCTCAAAGACATAATTCTTGGACCTTTCAACTACGTCGCACAATATGGGTATCTCAAAATTTTTATTGGATGTGTTGGGGAAAAATGGTAGGCGTGAGAGTGGGGTTAATTGCCCTCCAATTACCTTCGACTAATGAAAAAGGGCACTAGCCCTTTCATTTTCCAATCGAATGAGCCCTTTTTGAAGTTTCTACGACAACTCTTTCGATACAAACTGCCCATGTCTAAAACAAACACAAAAATAATACATTGTGCCAACATCGTTCTTTACTTAGGCAGCGCTATAGTGCTGCCTCTGATCAAACAGTTCGTGGTAACGAACTGTAAGTAAGGAGAGACCCGGCTCAATAGTAACCGAAACTCTAAAAACCGTATACATTTTGATATCCATAGATACATCAATAGAATCAGATTTTTTATGCTGATTTCAAATATATAAGTTTCATTTAAGTTTAGTTTTACCCATCAAAAGTTACGCGCCTGAGAAAATTTGCGTTATTTTCGAAAAAAAAAAACGGGGAAACACCCCCAAATGTCGTAGAACTTTAATGAAAATCATACCATCGGATTCAGCGTATCAGAAAACCCTACCGCGGAAGTTTCAAGCTCCTATCTGCAAAAACGTGGAATTTTGTATTTTTTGTGTCAGAAGAAAGATCACGGATGCGTGTTTATTTGTTTTGTTTTTTCCCAGGGGTGATCGTATCGATCCAGTAGTCCTAGAATATCGTAAGAGGGCTCATTTGAACCGAAATTAAAAGTTCTAGTGGCCTTTTTAAGTGAAAAAAAAAATTTGGTCACCTCCCACGCTCATTTTTTTCCCCAGAGTCACCCAATCAAAAATTTTGAGATAGCCATTTTGTTCAGCATAGTCGAAAATCTAATAAATATGTCTTTGAGGATGACTTAATCCCCCACAGTTCCCGGGAGAAGGGCTGGAAGTTATGAACTTTGCCCATTGTTACATATAATATTGGTTAATGGGAAGTATAAAGACGTTTCAGAAGGGATTATTTTCTGATGGGGTGGGGGGGGGGGGTCGGAGGAGGGGGTTACAGGGGTGATCCTTCCATGGAATGTGCCTCCTTGGGGGAAGGGATATTTCTATGAAGGGGGCGCCGGATTTCCCAGCATTATTAAAAAAACGATCAGAAATTAAATAGAAAAAAATTAGTTTTTTTCAACTGAAAGTAAGGAACAACATTAAAACTTAAAACAAACAGAAATTATTACGTATATGAGGGGGTTCGCCTCCTAGTCAATACCTCCCCTTTTCGCTAAAGTTTTTTTTTGTAGTTTCAAAGAGCTATCTATTCTAAATAACCGGCCTTTGGGATTCAGGGGTTTGTGATTCGAACAAAATTTGAACGTTAGCGTAAAGAGCATGGTATCGACTAGGGGGGCAAACTCCCTAATATACATAATAAAACATACGAATATAGAAGTTCGTTACGTAAGTTAATTTGTAAGTTTCGTCAGAACAAAATTTCGAGAAAGCCATTTAGCCAAAAAAGTAAAATTAATATGCAAAATTCGTTTTAATTATTCATGTACGGTGAGCCAAAATCAAAGCTATATTAACTCTAAAACGTTCAGAAATTAAATAAAAAAGAGTTTTTTTTTTAACTGAAAGTAAGGAGCGACATTAAAACTTAAAACGAACAGAAATTATTCCGTATATGAAAGGGACTGTTCCCTCCTCAATACCTCGCTCTTTACGCTAAAGTTTTTTATTTAAAAAAAAATAAAGTTGTGTAACAGATTCAAACTTTAGCGTAAAGAGCGAGGTATTGAGGAGGGACAGCCCCTTTCATATACGGAATAATTTCTGTTCGTTTTAAGTTTTAATGTCGCTCCTTACTTTTAGTTAAAAAAAAACTCGTTTTTTTTACTTAATATTATTTTGAAGCCAATGTCCCCAACTAGATTATTCCCATGCACCAATGAATTAGGGATGTATGAGTCAAATGGATCAGAGACAAGAAGTCTTCGACCAGCTTCCGGCCCCCCAATTTTCTCTTCCACTCCAACAAAAATCGGAGATAGATCAGGAAATCTTAGATCAGTGAATGATACCTTATTTAAATAAGCCTTTTTTTCAAAAAAGGTATTTCCTTTCCATTGAATCCCTTTTCTATTACCACCCCCCTTAGGATTTTTCATTGGTTACTCGACGATCTATCCAAGCAGCAAAGTTTTCGCTGCCCCGTTTTATGAATGATTGCTCAATCTCGTTCATTTTTTGCATCTTCGTCAAAAATTGAAAAATACTTCCCCTCCTCTTACATTTTCGTGAATTTGCGCCACTGCATGATTGACTTTGTACTGCATTCGTTAATGTATAGATTCATTCGAGCTGTTAAGCTATCTGTTTTGTCTTCGTGTTCTCAATGTCGATAGTCGAAAGACACTGATATTTACGATGATACTTATGTATTATAGCGACCCCACTCAAGAAGTGAAGTTAGGTTAATCCTAATGAAATATACCAAAATATGATGAAAATATAATGCTTTATTAACAAAAATATGGAAACTACAACAAAAGAATTATGGAAATGAGGTCGCCCAGAAACGCATTATATAAAATACTTAACCTAACCACATCTATTTATTAAAATATTTAATTAAAATATATCTAAATCATAATTTTTCTCACTGAGACTAAGCTAACTATAACCGATTGCAGACAGACAAACCGGTTCTACTTAGATCAAGAGCTTGAGTGTACGGAATTTTAACGATTTTTTTTTATAACTATCCAGCTGAATCCTGATTGGCTAACCTGAGACGTTGAGAGTTTGAGCAGGATGCGTCTACGTAATAGATGGACATGCTCAAATCATAGAAGATATATTGTAAGTTCAATGTTCCGATAATTTCTGGTTTGACATGGCTAACAAAAGTTAACCATTAATCTGCAAGTAATTTGCTGCCTAATTGGAAAACTGAGCTGCATATATTTTTATTAATATTATAAGAGCGGCGTAATGGCGCGTGGAGCAAGTGATAAACAAATCAAAAAAGTAATTTGAGCTTATTTGCTGTGAAGGAGGCAAGTCAAAAGTGCGGGTTTTTTCTTCTATAGCACGATTTAATTTACCACAAAACGATTAAGCTGTCAAAGGATAAGTTAATTGTAAATTGTGCACAAGCACCTACTACTAACTGACGAGGTGATTTGAAATGTGGTTTTTATTCCAGGTGAGTTCTGTTTTGGTCCACAGTAGACAAAAATATACAGTATCGACCAGTGCTGCCACTCGACCGGCACCGCTCCACGGCGCCGGCCTCGTCAAAAAGCGGCATTTCTGCGGCATCCTTGAACCAAAATGCGGTAGAAAACCACGGCATGCCCAAAATTCTCGGAAAATCTGTGTTTTGTATTTTTGAGAGAGAATGGTTGAAAAATCTCGCTTTAATATGAATGTTGATTCAGTGTCAAGTAAAGTGTGGTGAAGATCTGTCATAAATTTGAGAAAACACGAGCTGTCTATCCTTCTTTCAGCGGTCAAAGGTAAGCATGGTCAGCTCAGTCCGTGAACACACATTTGTCGTTCATCGTTTTCGTCAAGCACGCAACAGAAGTAAAAGTGCAGAGGTACCACAGCGGGGAAAGTCCACGGTGAGAAAAACCGTATAAATGTGAAGTGAATAGTGAAGAAATTAAAAGCGATTTTCCCTTGGGCCTTCAAGCCTATCCAATGGGAATAATTGATGGGTAACTAGATTCTCGTATCTTAACCTTTTTCGATTAATGTTTAATGAAAATCAATATCAAAAGCTTCAAGAAGCAACATTCAGATAAATAATACAAGACAAACAGACAAGATTAATCGGAGTCGGACTGTTCACGTGTGTCACAAACAATATCTTTGGCCAGACCATACACAATGCTTTGGTTCAAAACGTTACAGTCACGAGAAGAGGCACTATCCTTCACTTTGAGTACACGCTTGACTAGTCCGGGTTCTAGCTCTAGCACTGACTTGCCCGAGTCAAGCCCTCCTTTAGAATTGTGCTTAAGGCTACACTTGGTTTTCAGTGTTGCCGAAAGAGTCACTGCACTCAGTCGGTTCGCTTATCAGTACTCACTTCCTTGAGCAAACTTGAGCTCGGCAATAACGTTTGAGAAAGGGAGTGAAAAAAAGTACTGAACCATTTTCCCGACATTTGGGAACATCCGACTACCCTTTGGTGACTTCGTTTGCAAGATGTGGTGCCAGTAACCGACAATGTCCATGTCATCTACTTCAGGAAGATCGACAGTACTAGGTAGAGATACACTTGGTATAGACCGCCATTCCTGCTCTAGCTTTGCTTTATTCCAAAGCACATAATCGTAGTAGTCGAAGAACTGACGAAGACTGGGAATTTTCAGTTCATAACTAGAGCTTGGGGTAAGCAAGTGTACCAGCTCGTAGATATTTTCAGAGGATGGAAAATGGTCAAGAATTTGTTGAACAGCTTCGACGATGAAATCCCTCGTGGAGCGACGAATTCGGAGACTTTCCGCTACAAAAAGGCTGGGTAACTACTCTCGTTTCGAGCCCCACAAGGAAATCGTACTCTTTGTAGCCGATATAGACATTTCGTCGGGAAGATAGTTCACTTCGTCATGCCGATTGATGTCAAAAGGGTTGACTGTTCTAACATATGAAGGCTTCATAAAGTTCATGGCTAATGTCCGAAGAAGTTTTTCCACCTGAGTTTTCATAAGGTGAATAGGGGTTTTTCAGACTGGAAGATGGTGTTAAACTCATTCAGCTCTCCTAGCAGGTACTCGACAAAAAACATCATAACCCTCGAGTATGGGTTGTTTAGTGTCATTCTTACATGATCATTAGCATGCGAGGGATCATCAAGTACCAATGAGTCCCAGTACAACGTAAGAGTATCCCACTGTTCGAGAATACGACGTGCACAGTTTTGAAACGACAACCAGCGTGTTGGAGCCAAAGCAAGGAATCTGTGCTGTTCCACTTGAGTAAAGACTGGAAATTCCTTCCTATATGCATCTTGGCGTTTTGCACTATGCCTGAAGTGATTACACACAGTCCGACATAGATCTTCAAGGCTCTTGGACAGTTTTTTTGCAAGCAAGACTTGCAACTAGGGCACACAGATGGCAGCTACATTTCACAACTGTAACCCAGGGATATTTCCTTCAACAAGTGTTTTGACTGAGTGGTTTATTCCCAGATGCTGATCCGTCGCTGCATTCAACAAGAGCGAGCAATCACCTGCACATTCATTGCTTCGTCACAAAAGCTGACACAAACAGCAAGTTGTTTGGCTACAGATGAATCTGTGGTCTCGTCAATTAATACGGAGAAAAGATTCGTTTTCAGGTTTTCAAGAAGCTTTTCATGAAAATGAGGGTCCAACGCTTGTCAAGCAGTATTAGTTGCTTTAGTTCTACCAAGAGTAGCCTGGCTTAGAAGATCTGGGCCTGGCATACTTTTCACAAGTTTCCAATAACGAATAGGGTAGATCGTGCTCAACGAGAAATGTCACTAGCTTCGCTTCAACAGTTCAACACTCTTTCGATTTTTGAATCACCAGAAAAATGAAGACTCATGCCATGGTCTTAGAAGACGAAGTTATCCACGCTTTTTTATTTTCTTCGTGAGCTTTGGTCTGTTTGTGCCTTTTTGCGTCGTGTTTCCCTTTTTTACAAACGAAATCCTTTTGCAGCAAAGACAGTGAGCTAAATATCCACTGTTTTGACCGGTCTGCACCTTTCCTTTTCGTAACCATTCATTAAAGTCAGATTCTCTTTCCCACTCAGTCTTGTATCTTTGGTCTGCCCTTTTCTTTGTGATCCCCGGTTTTTTGTTGGAGGGTTAACTATCATCCGAGTCTTTATCACCGTCCTCATATTCCTGATCGATATCTATCACTTCTACCATTATGTTGTAACAGGTTTGGTCTATAAACAAGAGAAATATTTAGCTATTATGTCCTTTCTTTCATGGATTGACTTGCTGGTGAAAGAAACGAACCTGCATCAGTTTAATTTCTTCCAGCGCCAGCCTGCTGAGAACCCTTTGTTCTTTCCGGATAAATCCTTCGCCGGGAATCCGGCTGAAGTCAGAAATTTGGCAGAAGTAAGGCAGGAAGTTTTGATACGTTTCGTCAAAGCAGATACGACGTCATATCACAGTAGATATGACGTAAACACACATATGTTGCGTTTTTGCTGATATCCCTGTCACCACGGTAACTGCGGATCTACAGTTAGTCGTTTTGCAGTTACTGTGATATCTGATATACGGTCCACTGCAAAAACGACTATTATATTGCCGAAATTGCACTTTTCAAAAGTCATCCCAAAAGAAAAACTGATATCCAATTACATAACTAAGTGCTGAACTTCTTTCTCACCAATTTGACAAAATTTGATGAAAATGAGATGACTTTTCAGATACCACGAGCAGATACCACGGTCGGACCGCGATATCTGAATATCAGTTACCGCGGTAGCAGGCCAGATACCACGACAACTGCAAAAACGCCTTTTGACCGTGGTATCGGATACTACGGTAGCTGCAGAAACGACTTTAGACCGTATATCGAATACCATGGTATCTGCAAAACCCCAACTATTGTCGTATATAATAATATTTATGACCCACTCTATAGGTTTAAGATAGTGGAGAAATCAAAGGAAAGAAATAGAGAGAGTACAAAATAACACACACAACAACAAAAAACCACTCAATGAAAAATTCTGTTTCCAAATCTGGATAGTAAAATTTGTTTACCGAAAAGGGCTGAAAGACCAAATGAAAATGCGT
>JAPEVW010000025.1:2364194-2481694 GCA_027921565.1 Artemia sinica | reverse complement strand
TAAGCTTTGATTTCCAAATGCTCACGAGAATTACCAAATTTGAGAAAGTCGCAACAATAAGTCACCTGTGGTCAAAATACTTAGACTCCTCTTTGATCCCCACCCAGGCTCAAAGCTTCTGCTATGGTCATTTCCATGGAAATCTCCAAAGAGTTTCTTTTTAAAATAGCTTTCAAGCGTAGTTAGGGGTATTTAGACTTTTTTGCTTTTCTTCAAAGCTTGAAAAAAGTGTTATAATATTCCAAATGTTACATTTGTGCATATTTTTGGTAATCATTTGTGAGGTGATCGAATTTTCTAAACCACTGTAGATACGTAAAAACGTTGCAATATCTAGTACCCTGAGGTCATAAGACTGTCAAAGACTCCTCCTTGAACCTCCCAAACTGAAAACTTTTATTATGACCTGGCCTTTTAGTTTAACCTGGGCACTGGACCAAGGGCGCCATTGATACTCGAGCGCAACTTTAGGTGGGGATGTCGATATCGCTTTCGTCACACCAATTCGTTTTAGTGTGAATCTGCCTGGTACATATGAATGAATGTTTTCAAAGTAAACCCGTTTAATCAATAGGAAAAAAAAACCGGATTGGACGCATGTGTCCCTTTCCCTTTGGACGATAAAACCATGCAAGTCCTGTATCAAGTATAACTCACGAAAATCTTGTTAATTTTGTCAACTTTTAACTTTTTGGCATCCCTGCTTTCAATAAGAAAATCAAGGTACTATCACTTAAATATAATAACTCCCTATACCCCCCTTCTGGATACCATCTTGATAGGATACCGTCTCTGCTTTAAATAAAAAAAATAATCAACTTATTGGCACCCCTGCTTTAAAAAAAATCGAGGTATTATCATTTAAATATGATAGCTCAATACCCCCCCCCCCTCTGGATACCACCTTGACAGGATGCCGTCTCTGCTTTAAATTAAAAAAATGAACTTTTTGGGATCCCTGCTTTCAATAAATAAAATTTCGAGCTATTATCATTTAAATATAATACCTCCCTACCCCCCTCCTCTGAATACCACCTTGATAGGATACCGTCTCAGCTTTCATTAGAAAAATAATTTACTGAATAATTAACAAGGTCACTATATGGTTCAAACAAACACGCAAAATAACGTTAAACAGCTTAGTGTTCCTTGAAAAAAAAATTGAGGGTATGAGTAAAGGGGTACAAAGACAACAACAACAATGTCGAAATTATTCAGATATACCTCAAACTATTGGAAAACTGAGTGATAGATTCGCCATGGCATTCCATAAGATCCAAAGAATCGAATTAAAAGGGAGCACACACAAAATCCAAATAAGCCCAGTAGCCTATGAGAAATCGCAAAATACCCAAGACAATGAACAAGTCCTAATGGTGGGTCCTGGGTCTATCAAAATATTTCAATGGTTTCCCAGGGAATTTGATATCATTTTCTTCTGTCTCCACTTTAAATGAAAAAAATAATTATCTTTTTGGCATCCCTGCTTTCGATAAAAAAAATGAGGTATTATCATTTAAAAATGATAGCCCCCTATCCCCCTCCCCTATGGGCAATAATTTACAATTTATTTATGAATCATATTTTGGGGTAACTTCCGGTTCAATCTTTAATTCCCCAACCTTGTACATAGCTTAGTCATAGCTAAATTTCGTTTCAGCCGAAGCCTGTTTTTTTTAGGGGGGGGGGGGTAAAAATGTTCCAGAAAGAAGATTGTGTTTTTCTATCAGGTGTTCAATAATTGAGTATTAAACATTAAGAAAATCTTATCTAAAAACAGCAAAAAAAAAAAAAAAATCTGCAAACCTACAATTCAGCTGCAGAAACAATCTGTCAGCTGTCAATTTCAAAATCCAACAAAAGGCTGAAGCTGTATAGTAGTGAATGCGTTCTATGATTCTATTCAACTTGAAAATAAAATTCTTGACTACGAATGATGTAAGAAATAGCGATTGGGAAACTGCATTCGAAATGATTTAAAACTCATTTCATAAAGACAATACTTTTTTTTATCAACATATGAAGAACTGTGTATATTGCAATATTTGCAATAGCATATTGCATCTGTCTGGTTTTTATGCAAAGTAACAAAAGAGACGAAAATTAATGAACAAGAGAGCAGTGAAGAATTATGGTATACAAAGTAATATTTGGCAGGGAAAGTCACTGGTGATAAATCACTAGGGGTGGCACCGTGATTGCGTGATTTTCGGGGATTCGGGGAACCAAATTTTTTTCGGGGTGACGCATAGATTTTCGGGGAAATACCCGAAAACTCGGGGATAGTGCAAGCTCTGCTTGATTTCTAATCAGGAAAATTGAAATACTAAACCACACGAGAAGGAAAAGCTCCGACTTTGCGGTTGACTCAATAAAGAATTGCCGTAAAAATAATTTAAAGTCGACCGAACGCCGCCGCCTCTGCTGGCGGCGGCGTGCCTGCGGCGCGCCGGCGGCGTTGCGACACTTCGGTGGCGTTCGACCGGGCCTCTCGTCGGCGGCGTTCGGTCGATCTGCCGGCACGGCGTCGGGGTCTAGTGGCAACCCTGCGCTACAGTCTAGAGTGGTTTTGGTCAGAGACAAGGATGAAACTAGAGTTGAAAGCCGAAATTTGGGCACTAAATATCTAGTATTTGGTTATTTCTGAAGGAAACATGCGAAACAAATAAAAGTAGTACCATTAGATCGAATATTTTACTATTAATATTACTATTTGTAATTTTATATTTATACAAACCCATCATATAAAATAGGAAGACAGAGCAGAAATAAAGAAAGAAATAAAAAGCACAATGAAGACAAGAAACAAGGGCGGTTCTGGTCTCTCTTGCGCCCGAGGCAAACCCTTGATTAGTGTACCCCCTCCCTGTCCCCCAAAAAATTTAAGGCCAAATTTTAACAAAATTTTTATTTATAAAAAAATATGTTCAATTTATTAATGATTAATTATTATTATATATTTTACTTATTATAATTTAATTAGCATTATTTGACTATTCTTGCATTAATTTTATTATTTTATTAATTAAATAATAATTTATTTATTATTTTCATTTACCAATTGCGCCCACTACTTTATTTTAATAAAAATTAGATTTCAAATATTACAAAATGATTGTAGCTGTTGCATTATTTATTTGAAATTTTGTGCCCCTAAAATTTCGGCACCTATGGCAAGTTCCCCTCTGTACCAACCTCCCCCCCCTTCCTCCTCTAAAACCACCTCTTCCAAAAAAAATAGTAAAACATATCAAGTACTTTAATAAGTTATCAGGTCAGTACCAAAGAGCAAGGATCATTCAGCTTCAATAGATGAGTATTATATGCACGCTTGATTTGTCTATATAAATGGAACATTGCTGAGCACGAGCAATAATCTTTCAAATTATACATGTTATATACAATTCATGTTGCTGATTCCAATGTCTTATAAGCCCTTGAGAGGTATGGATATTGGATATGAATATAAAACGGGCATTAACACTACCAATATACTTAGAGATGTGACAACTAAAGATTTGCATTTAGTTGGTAAACTAAATCATAAAATATTTAATATACCTCAATGGCTGCCTCCCAATGTAAAGGTTGATATAAAGCTACAACTCGCGCAGTCCAATTTCATTTTGCGAAAAGTACTTGGCACTGCACCCGATGTAACAGTCTCTCTCACGTCGGCAATATTTCATGTACGAAAACAGCAAGTTATGGATTCTGTTGCCTTGGCAATTGAGAAATTAAGAGCCTCTTGAAATAAATTCAAATGGCTCGTTCCTCATACAATCACGAATCAACGCCATATTGCTACGGGTACGCTTACCTATACTGATTCATCATTTATCAATGGTGAAATTCCTTCAAAACTTGCATTGGCTTTTGTAAAAAGCGCTAGCTCCGTTGGATCATGGGTAGATTCCCCACATAAATTTGAACTGTTTGGACTTTTATCTCTTGTATGTAAAGTAAATGGAATTCCACTCTACAATTTATCCTTCGATAAATCCTACATGACCCTATATGAATTGAAAATGCAATCCTTAGATCGAGATTCACAATTATTCGAAAATGGTATAACCGAAGAAATGTTTGCGAAAACTCATGGTGTCATTGTATTAGATTTAGACCCCGGCGCCGCGCCGGTGGATCGACTAATCACCGCCGACGAGAGGCCCGGTCAAACACCGCTGAAGTGTCGTAACGCCACCGGCCCGCCGCAGGCGCACCGCCACCGGCAGAGGCGGCAGCGTTCGGTCGACTTCAAATTAATTTTGCGGCAATTCTTTATTGCATCAACCGCAAAGTCGGAACTTTTCCTTCTCGAGTGGTTTAGTATTTCGATTTGCCTGATTAGAAATCAAGCAGGGCTTGCACTATCCCCAAATTTTCGGGTATTTCCCAAAAAATCTATGCGTCACCCCGAAAAAAATTTGGCTCCCCGAATCCACGAAAATCACTTAATCACGGTGCCCCCCCCCTAGCGATTTATCACCAGTAACTTTCCCTGCCAAATATTACTTTGCATACCATAATTCTTCACTACTATCTTGTTCATTAATTTTCGTCTCTTTTGTTACTTTGCATAAAAACCAGACAGATGCAACAAGCAATTGCAAATATTGCAATATACACAGTTCTTCATAGGTATGTTGACAAAAAAATTATTGTCTTTATGAAATGATTTTAAGTCATTTCGAATGCAGTTTCCCAATCGCTATTTCTTACATCACTCGTAGTCAAGAATTTATTTTCAAGTTGAATAGAATTATAGAACGCATTCACTACTATACAGCTTCAGCCTTCAGTTGGATTTTGAAATTGACAGGCGACAGATTGTTTCTACAGCTGAATTGTAAATTTGCATTTTTTTTTTTTGCTGTTTTTAGATAAGATTTTCTTAATGTTTAATACTCAATTGTTGAACGTCTGATAGAAAATTCAATCTTCTTTCTGAAACATTTTTACCCCCCCCCACCCAAAAAAACTCTTCTATTGAGACAAAATTTAGCTATAGACTAAGCTATGTACAAGGTTGGGCAATTAAAGATTGAACCGGAAGTTACCCCAAAAATTATGCTTCATAAATAAATTGTAAATTACTGCCAATAGGGGGGGGGGATAGGGGGCTATCATTTTAAAATGACAGTACTTCGTTTTTTTTATTGAAAGCAGGGATGCCAAAAAGATAATTATTTTTTTCAGTTAAAGAGCAGACAGAAGAAAATGATATCAAATTCCTGGGAAACCATTGAAATATTTTGATAGACCCAGGGCCCCCCATTAGGACTGGTTCATTGTCTTGGGTATTTTGCGATTTCTCATAGGCTAATGGCCTAATTTGGCTTTTGTGTGTGCTCCCTTTTAATTAGATTCTCTAGATCTTATTGAATGCCACGGCGAATCTATGGCTCAGTTTTTCAATAATTTGAGGTATATCTGAATAATTTCGACATTTTTGTTGTTGTCTTTGTACCCCTTTACTCATACCCTCAATTTTTTTTCAAGGAACACTAAGCTGTTTAACGTTATTTTGCGTGTTTGTTTGAACCATATAGTGACCTTGTTAATTATTCAGTAAATTATTTTTCTAATGAGAGCTGAGACGGTATCCTATCAAGGTGGTATCCAGAGGGGGGGAGGGAGGTATTACATTTAAATGATAATATCTTGAATTTTTTTTTTATTGAAAGTGGGGATCACAAAAAGTTATTTTTTTTTAATTTAAAGTAGAGACGGCATCCTATCAAGGTGGCATCCCGAGGGGAGGGGGGGGGTAGTGAGTTATCATATTTAAATGACAATATCTTGAAAGCAAGGGTGCCAAAAAGTTAATTGTTTTTTTTTTATTTTAAAACAGAGACGGTATCCTATCAAGATGGTATCCAGAGGGGGGGGGGCATAGGGAGCTATTATAGATTTTTTTTTTATTGAAAGCAGGGATGCCAAAAAGTTGAAAAGTTGACAAAAATTAACAAGATTTTCGTGAGTTGTACTTGATACAGCACTTGCATGGTTTTGTCGTCCAAAGGGAAAGGGACATATGCGTCCAACCCGTTTTTCTTATTGATGAAACGGGTTTACTCTGAAAACATTCATTCATATGTACCAAGCAGATTCACACTAAAACGAATTGGTGTGACGAAAGCGATATCGACATCCCCACCTAAAGTTGCGCTCGAGTGACAATTGCGCCCTTTGTCCAGTAACCAAGTTACATTAAAAGGCCAGGTCATAATAAAAGCTTTCAATTTGGGAGGTTCAAGGAGGAGTCTTTGACAGTCTTATGACCTTAGGGTACTAGATGTTGCAACGTTCTTGCATCTACAGTGGTACAGTATCTACAGTGGTTTAAAAAATTCGATCACCCCACAAATGATTACCAAAAATATGCACAAATTTAACAAATGTAACATTTAGAATATTATAACACTTTTTTTAAAGCTTTGAAGAAAAGCAAAAAAGGCCAAATACCCCTAACTACGCTTGAAAGCTGTTTTAAAAAGAAACTCTTTGGAGATTTCCATGGAAATGACCATAGCAGAAGCTTTGAGCCTGGGTGGGGATCAAAGAGGAGTCTTTGAGTATTTTTACCACATGTGACTTATTGTTGCAACTTTCTTAAATTTGGTAATGTTTGTGAGCATTTGGAAATCAAAGCTTAAACTCAATAATTGATACTAAGTGTCCTAACATTTTGCTTGGATTAAAAGTGACGAACTAGGATGAAAATCCCAACATCCTCCTAGAGCTACTTCAGTCTGCATATTATTTCATTTAATTACATTTAAAACGGATGAGCTTTTCATTTTTTACCTAAGAAAATAGCTGGCACTTCATTTTTCTTCATACCGAATAAACCATTAAGTGTTTTTTGTTTCATTGTAATTGAAATGTTCTCATGTGAAGTGTTCATCATGTATTTTTCAATTTGATAAATTTACTCCTTTTAGATGCAGTTTATAATTTGACTGATATTAGGTATTTATCGGTTTATAATTTGGAATGAATCCCCAAAAGAAAAATGAATAATATCCAAAAGAGCAGCCAAAACAGATAAAAAGCAGCAGTTCAGCCTTAGCCTACATGATATATATTCTATAAAGAAGCCAAAAAAAAACTTTAAAATGCATTTTTTAAATTGTTATTAAAAACCAGTTTTTAATACAAGAAGGCTTTTTAGGAATCCAAAAGAGCAAAAAAACAATCAATATCAAAGTCGCCCATTTCAATTGTTTTAAAGGTGACAAAACAGATATAGGCAAGGGGCATTATGAAAAAAACTAAGCTTCTAAGTTCAAAGCTATATTCAAAGTTTTTACCCAGATAACTGAAGAATTTTGTGATACGGTATTTGAAGTTTTGTATGCAGTAATGCTCGATGAAAAAAACTACTAATTTTGATGATTATTTATGTTAAGAATACATAGCTAATAGATACTTCAACTACTCGTATTATGCAAGGGTTCTGAAACGTCACAGCCATTTCGTTTCTACCAGACTTCTACTTCTCTTGATAAATAACGAAGAAGACCAGTTTCCAGCCAGCGACCTGTGAATTTTTGAACTCATGAATAGGCTTGAACCTGTTGTAAATTTAAGCTGTTATTTGAGAAAGACTGATGAAAACATTAATGTTTGCGGTCAACATTCAACGCCCCGCGGCGTGCCGCCTACATCTTACCGGCGGCGTGCCGGCGACATCTTACAGGCGGCACGGCGTGGCGCGCTATTTTTGGCCCCGCCGCCGCCGGTCTTCCCTCGTCGGCGCGGCGCCGGGGTCTAATTGGATTTGTCCGGTACTCAAGATATGAGTATTGTCCGAACGGGTAATGTGTGTTTAGAGTGTCCCTTTGCTGAAGTGTTGACGGAGAGCATTGCATTAATCTTTCTAAATCAATTTGAAACCTATTGGGAAATTACCCCTGATGGCAGTGTTCTATTAGACTTGGCACCATGAACACGAATTAAATAATCAATGTATCCAATTTGGATCCATACATGTCCAAATACAAATCCTATTGCATACCTTCGGATTTCCTCGAGCATACTAAACACGTTAACAATACCATTATTATTGTTAACAGTAGTCCATCAACTGTAAGGACGTTTCAAACAAGAAAGAATATAGAATTTTTTTATCCTCTCAGCCTACCGTATACATTCTACACGCCTCACATTAAAAATTTTCTTGAGCAAAGTGGAAAATCTATTATTCAAAATCGGAATCAAGTACAAGATTTATCAACCAAAAGCTGTGGTTTTCATGCACTATTACATTTTGGTTTTTGATGTCGTGGACATACTTACAGTGAGTTCCTCAACATTTATGGTGACAATTCTCGATTGAACGATTTTCTAGTTGAAAATACTCTTTCTTACCTATAAAATATAAATTTTGGTGCCCTAAGAGTGAAATGCTTTAAAAATGTATGTAAATTTGTTTATTAATAAAATGTGTATGTACAAAACACTGTGTCCTCCTTTAGATTTCTTTTTCTACGTTAAATAAAAGTTCAAATAAATATAAAATTACACCACAGTGCTGCGCCGATGCGGGAAGACCGGCGGCGGAGGGAACAAAAACAGCAGTGGCGGCGTGCCGCCGGTGCGATCAATGTTGACCGCAAACACTAATTTTTTCATCAGTCTTCCTCAATTCACAGCTTAAATTTACAAGTTTACTTTCTCTAATCAGTGACAGAACTTACTTACTTTTTACTTTCGGCGGGAACCAGACGATGAACTGTCCTGCCCGGCACCAAAGGATCTTGGGATGCCTTCCGACAACCACTCGGACCTGTCGGCTGCAGCTTCTCCGGCGATCTTCAGACAGTCTTTGTCCCATCTCCGACCGTATCTCCTGAATCCTCCCCACGGTGCCAGGTCCTCCTTGAATTTTTGCCACAGGTTCTTCTTTTGTCCGCCTGGTTTACGTTTCCAGGAGGGGGCTGGTTCGCAGACAAGGACGTCTCGACATATCGTGCCTTCGGGATGGCGCAATGTGTGGCCGAGGAGCTTCAGGTGACGTCTTTTAATGATAAGCGATAGCTCTTCTGATTGCCCACAGCGACTCCTTACTTCACTATTGGAAATCCTGTCCCATCTCTTAATGCGGAGGATGTAACGAAGGCAGCGGTGGTCGAACACGTCCCAAGTTCTCGCATCTTCAATCTTGATCGGCCATGTCTCGCAAGCATACAGTAGTACTGCTCGAACAGTTGCACCATAGATTCTGACTTTTGTTTTGGTTGAGATCTCCCGTCTGGTCCATAATGCTTTTTTCAGACTAGTAAAGACTCCCCAGGCTTTTGCTATGCGGGCAGAGATATCCCTTTCAGCTCCGCCATCTGGTGTTATGATAGAGCCAAGATACTTGAATTCCTCAACGCTTTCTATTGGCTCACCGTCAAGGGTAACTTGGCAAAGAGCAGGTTGGTTGAGAACCAATACTTTAGTCTTTGCGCCGCTGATGGCCAGTCCGATGCGCTTTGAGACCTCATAGGTATCGTCGATCATGCCTTGTAAGCTGTCGGCGGTAGTTTCCAGTTCAGCAACGTCGTCTGCGAAGTCCAGATCTGTCAGGGGCTTGAGGAAAACAGCTATTTGTCCGAAGACTATTCCGCTGTGGTTTCTCATTGCATTATACATGATCCAGTCTATCGCGTAGTTGAACAGTATAGGTGAAAGGGGGCATCCCTGCTTTACCCCAAACTCCGCTGGAAACTTAGGGGTGTCATTGCCGGAAACACGGACGCAAGTCTCAGTGTCCTTATACGCACTTCGGAGTATCTCAATGATCTCCTGTGGCGCACCGTCTTCAGCCATAAGTCTCCATAACTCCTCTCTGATGAGAGAGTCGAAGACAGCTGCAAAGTCAATAAAGGCGATGAGAAGGGGTATATGAAACCTGCTGTACTGCTGAAGGATGAGGCGAATCGTCAATATCTGTTCTGGAAAGCCTCTGCCTGGTCTTAAGCCTGCTTGTTCAGGACGGGTTAACTTGTCATGTGCGTCTTTGAGTCGATTCAAAAGAATGACGCAGAAGATCTTCATGGCATGGTCGATCAGGGAGATACCTCTATAGTTTCCGCAAATGGCCTTATCTCCTTTTTTGTATAGCGGAACGAGGACTGATACTTTTCAGTCTTTTGGGAAGGTCTTTGTCGTCCACACCTGAACAAAAACGTCGGTTAGGCGGCATAGTAGAGTTGGTGAGGACTTGAAAATTTCAGAAGGGATCCCATCCTCTCCAGGAGTTTTATTGTTTTTCATGCACTTCAGCGCTTTTTGTACGTCCGCAATACTTGGCGGACCGAGGTTTACTGCGTAGGGCTCTCTAGCAGCACTCGAGAAGGCAGGTAGATCGCACGGGGGTTTGATAGGGTTCAGTAGCTCAGAAAAATGCTCTCGCCAGCGTTCCATGCGTCCTTCTTCTGTTCGGATGAGTTCTCCGGACTTATCTTTCAGTGTGTCAACCATTACAGGAGCTTTTCCTGTCACTTCTTTCAGTAGTTTGAACATTTTTCTGCTGTTGTGGCTCCTGGACGCTTGTTCCAGCTCATTCGCCAGATCTGACCAGTACTGTTCTCTGTCCCGTTTCAGTGACTGTTTAACTGCTTTGCGGGCTACTTTTAAGGGTTCTTTTGCACCTCCCACGAGGGGTCGCTTCTTCTCAACTAGTTCTATGGTGTGGTCAGAGATCCAGGCTCACTGTTTTCGTTTTGTGTGGCCAAGCACCTCCTCAGCTACGTCCTGTGTCGCAATTTTTATCTGCGCCCATTCTTCATCGACGAGTGAGAGACGATTCAAGGCTTCGAACCGGTTGCTTAGCTTTAACTCGAAGTCGGCTTTGATTTCCGGGCATCTTAGTTTCGAAATATCGAAGCGCTTCCCTGCCTTCTGTCGCTTCTGCCTACTAAGGCGGTGACGGACTTTGCAAGTGAGGAGATAGTGGTCGGATCCATTTAAAGATCCTGTGTCTGCTCCTCTGTATACCCGGGCATCTGTGCAGGAGCTCCTTCATCTTCTGCTGACTAAGATTTGGTCGATCTGGGCTGTTGTTACGCCGTCGTTCGAACGCCATGTAACGAGGTGGAGTCTCTTGTGCTCAAAGAGAGTGTTTCTGACGCATAGATTGTTGTATCTGGCTAGCTGTAAGAGCCTTTCTCCATTGATGCATCTGTCACCAACGGTGTGGTGGCCAATAACTGCTGCTGTGTCGGGGTCTACTCTGCCAAGCCGGGCGTTCCAGTCTCCAGCTACAAAGAGCATGTCATGCCTTGGTGTCTTGTCGATGATTCTTTGTAGATCATAATAAAAGGCATCTTTGACCGCGTCACTACTGTCTCTTATCGGAGCGTACACGGCGATGGTTATGTGGCTAATGTGGCCTCTCAGTCAGATCATGGCGATCCTTGGTGACACTGGCTCCCAAGAGGTGACGCAAGATGCAGTAGGACTGTCTATTAGGAACCCAACTCCTTGCTTGCCGGAACCATCATTGGGACCTGAGTTATAGAACTGGAATAAGTCAGATTCGGAAACGGTCAACTTTTTGGACAGAACATCATTAAGTCTCGTTTCTGACAGACAACAAACGTTGATTTTGTACTTCTGCAGCTCCCTTGCAAGGAGCAGTTGAATAAAAAATAAATAAATTTGGTTTATTATCATTTAAATTTAATACATCCCTAACACCCTCCCCTCTGGATATCACCTTGATAGAATACCTTCTCTACTTTAAATTAAAAAAATAACTTTTGGCATCCCTGCTTTCAAAAAAAAATTAAGGTACTATCACTTAAATATAATAACTATCTTGATAGGATAATGTCTCTGCTTTAAATTAAAAAAAAAAAATAATTAACTTATTGGCATCCCTGCTTTCAAAAAAAAATTGAGGTATCATCATTTAAATATGATAGCTCCCTCCCCCTCTCCTCTCTGGATACCACCATCATAGGATACCGTTTTTGCTTTAAATTAAAAAACTAATTAACTTTTTGGCATTCCTGCTTTCAACAAAAAAATTCGACATATTATCATTTGAATGTAATAGCTCCCTACCCCCCCCCCCCCTCTGGATACCACCTTGATAGGATACCGTCTCATCTTTACATCTATATAATAATTTACTTAATAATTAACTAGGTCACTATATGGTTCAAACAAACACGCGAAATAACGTTAAACAGCTTAGTGTTCCTTGAAAAAAAATTGAAGGTATGAGTAAAGGAGTACAATGACAACAACAAAAACATCGAAATTATTCAGATATATCTCAAATTATTGGAAAACTAAGTCATAGATTCGCCGTGGCATTCAATAAGATCCAAAGAATCTAATTAAAAGGGAGCACACACAAAAGCCAAATTAGGCCAGTAGCCTATGAGAAATGGCAAAATACCCAAGACAATGAACAAGTCCCATTGAGAGGGCTCTGGGTCTATCAAAATATTTCAATGGCTTCCCAGGGAATTTGATATCATTTTCGTCCATCTCCACTTTAAATGAAAAAAAGTAATTATCTTTTTGGCATCCCTGCTTTCAATAAAAAAAAATGAGATGTAAGCTTTGGAAGTAGGTTTTTCCGGGTTGAAACAGATAATTAAATTCTAAGTATCTTTACAAAGTACATTTCCTAGATAAAAGCCCATTTCCTTAATGACTTTATTAATTCTGAATATTTGTTATATATTCCTAGAAGTTGACAGACTAAAAGGGAAGTACTGTCAAATGTCCTGATGTCTGTCTGCGTTGTGTTCTGAATATAAGTTACCAATTTAGATTATTTGAACCAGTTTGAATTCTGTATCTGTCCTCGCCATATGTACATTCACTGTATTATATGTATAAATAAACATTTTATGCTATAAACATAAACTTTGTGATGGTTAGAGACTCTGGAGATCCTCCACCGGTCGAACCCAGATAATTGGCCAATGCTACCATAAGACTTCAAAGAGAAGAAGTCACAATTTACAGAGAAGTAGACAACTCAAAGAGAAGTGAAACAAAAATCTTACAAAGTGATGCAGCAGTTTTTGCCGGAGAGTATTACAGTTCTTACCATTTCAATCTGCGGTTGTTACATATCAAGTTAACATTTTCTTTTGAGGCCCATCACCTACATTGTCGTCGTAAGTTTCTTAACCTTCCAATTTGGGTAAAATTCATCTTTTTCAACTCTAATTGTGGCGTAGAGACTATCCGCTGAAAGCCGTTTTGTCTCGTGCACAATTGTGTTATTGATATGTGCTAAAAAACTTTTCATCGTTTGACGTCGGTATGTGAGAATTGTTGCCGTTTGCATCGTCAAAGATTCCAGATTCCAGCTTCAGTTTCAGGTTCCAGTTCCAAGTTCCAGCTTCAGGTTCCCGCTTCAATTCCAGGTTCCCGCTCCAGATTCCAGTTTTCAAAAAAAAAGTGAACGTCGAAGGACATTTACGAAAGTAAGTCACGCATTTCAAGTTCACGCGAGTAGGAAATCTGTTAGGAACGTTTAATAACGATTTTGCCTTGTTTATACAGCTTTGACTTAATTAATTTGTTTTATGATTGCCACAAAATCGTATCGATTTGGCTATGGTGGTTTAGTAGGTTTTTCTGATAGTATATGCCTGGATTGTTTCATTGAAGGCTCGAGACTAAATATTAAGAGATATTTATTAGAATACCATAATGATTATGATTCTGTTTGTGAAGCGTAGCTTTTTAAAACTATTGAAAACGCAATTGGTGAAGAAATGCAGTAATTTTTATCAGCAGCCATAGATACTGAATTTCGTTGGACAGGACAGAATGAAGGACTCCGTCAGAACTGACCTGACGTAAAACGTCACCAGGGGGAGAGGTAGATTTTTTTTTAGCATAGGATGTAGGGGTCAGATTAGGAATTTAGGGAGACATTTTATGACAAAAAAATATGACGAGAAATTGAGACTTTTTTATAAGGCACTGAGCTAGAGAGGTGTATTAACAAGATTGATAAGAAATTTATTAAGGCAATGACGTAGTGAGGCGTTATAATGAGAAAGATGACGCTGGTGAAGAAGGGGCGGACTGCGGTCGACCGAGGGACCAGGTGTTGTTAACGGGTTCAGAGGATCCTGGGAAAGGAAGGTCTGAGCGGTTAACGGGTTCAGAGGATCCTGGGAAAGGAAGGTCTGAGCTCCCATGGGTGAAGAGGGAGGTAGGCGGTGGAGTACCGAACCTCGAAAACCCTGCAGGTTTCGTGCCATGGACAATAATAGTCGACAGGGTGGAAAAGAGTTCCATTCCAAAGGAAATAATAGTCAACAGGGTGGAAAAGAGTTCCGTGCCAGAGAAAATAATAGTCGACAGGGTGGAAAAGAGTTCCATACCAGGGAAAATGACAGATAACAATTTTGCGTCTTGGCTGTTGAGTATTTTTGACGGCCTGTTTCTAAAGGAAGGTGTTCTTTATTGTTATCCGCTAGGAGGCGTTGGCAAGGACAAAGGGATCCCTAGAACAGCTAAAATAGTCTTGCCAAGTGTCCTAGTAGATTTGGCAATAAAACTGGCTCATGATCACTTACTCATTGGTGGTCACATGTCTATGGAGAAGACATTAGATCGAGTGAGCCGTATCTTTATATTTGATAGAATGAGTGCAAAAGTTCGAGAGTATTGTGAAAACTGTAATTTGTGTTTGCGTAGAAATAAAATGTACCCGAACATCAAACCTACGTTAGGAAAGAATGAAGAGCCAAAATACCCATTCCGTGTGTTTTCGGTAGACTCTGCTGGTCCCATGGGGTGTTTATTATGTGGACCCACTGAAAACGGAAATTTTCATATTTTAGTTGGAGTTGACCATTTTTCAAAATTTTGTATCCTGAAAGCTGTGCCAAGGATAGCATACTTTGGTCTTTTCGAAGTTTTGATCACTGATTCCCATCAGTCTTTCCGTTCAAATCTCATTTCACAGATGTGTGAAAAATTAAAAATTAAACATCATTTTTCGTCAAGTTATAATCCTCAATCAAATTGGTTATGTGAGAATCGTGTAGTGGTAACAAAATCCTTACTAAAAGCTTATTGTCAGGATCATCCCGATTCTTGGGATACTTATTTGCCTTTCGTTCAGAATGTATTAAATTCTACTATTTCTTCCACAACTAAATATTCACAACATCACATAATTTTTGGTAGGCAGCCTCTTTCATTTTTGGATATTCAACTATCATTGCCTTCAATTGACTATTTTGATAATTATGAGGATGATATGGTTAATTTAGTTAGAAATTTATTCATGATTTACAGGATTTGTGATGAACAAATAGGAAAACAGAGAATATCTCAAAGAGTACAATATAATAAAAATGCTGTAGAACTACCTACGAGTAATTTGCTAGAAGAGGACTTAGTTTATGTCCAAGATAAAGCTCAGAATCCAAGGGAAATCAAGGGTTTAAAGCTTAAATTTCGTGGACCATATATAATTTTAAAAGTTTTAAAAGATTCCCTATTCTTGGTACAAGAACTTTCAGGGACGTCTGTAAGAAGGACAGTAAACGGTCGTCTGATAAAGCCTGTAAAGGATTCAGAAGCTTTCTTACGTTTGAATCCAATCCTATTTTTCAGGAGAAAACTGATATGATCAAAAAAATTAATATTGCTTCTAGTAAATTAAAATCTAATGACGAAGAGAAAAGCAGCAACAGTTATAGCTTAAGTCAACGTCCGGGTGAGAAACTTTTGGTAGTTCAAAATTGTCTTGAGCAACCAGTAATAACAAATAAACCAATATCGGAGGAATCAAAAATTGTAGAATTGGAGTTAGAGAATCGTGGGCATGGGATAATCGATTCAACATCATCTGTATACCATATTCCAGTGAAGACTCCACTAGTAACTTCAGAAATAGTGGAGGATAGCTCCGTTTCTAGCGTACAACAGGAGGTTCAAATGGAACCTAGTCTAGTTAGTGTAGAAATAGATAAAGGGGAAATAGAGGTTGAAGTAGGCTCAAGAGGAGAATCAAGTAGTTTAAGGAGAAGCACTAGGAAAACAAGTAATGAGCCTCCAGGTTATTATAGAGAGTATTGAAACAATTATAGAGATAAGTAGAGTAAGAAGATTATAGAGATTAGTATGTTATTGCAGTATAAACAGTGTTGGGAATCGATGTCAAGTCAAAATGAGGATGTAGCTAGTTTTTATGCTGATTAACTGGACAGGAGAAATTCTTTCTTTGATAGAAAAATAGAAAGATACAAATGACAAGCGATAGCTGTGTGACAACTTTTCTCAAATGATGTATTTACTTCCTTTTGATATCTTTTATATAGTGAAAGAACCGAATAATTTGTGAAAAAAAAAGAATTAAAGCTTTGGTAAAAGGAAAGTGAAGAAAATCTCGTTGTGTTTCTATTGAAGATTATCATTTTGTTTAAGTGTTCTGTTCAAACTAAGTTTTTTTTTTAAATAGATATTCTGACGATGTGCTAATTTTTCTATTAGGTGTAGCTATGCGAATTTTATGCGAACTTAGCATGACAATATAAAGTAAAATGAAAGTGCCAATTGGGAAAATATTTTCTTGTTTCTTGTTAATTTAGTTTTAGTGTCAGTATTTTATTTTATGCTCTTGTTAAGTGTACCTTTGTTTGAGGATAAAAAATAATTTTTTTTTGTGAAAAAAAAAGATTTTGAAAACCCCGGGGAAAATCTGTAAGCTTTGGAAGTAGGTTTTCCGGGTTGAAACCGATAATTAAATTCTAAGTATCGGTCAAAAGTACATCTCCTAGATAAAGCCCATTTCCTTAATGACTTTATTAATTCTGAATATTTGTTGTATATTCCTAGAAGTTAACAGACTAAAAGGGAAGTACTGTCAAATGTCCTGATGTCCATCTTCGTGGTGTTCTGAATATAAGTTACCAATTTAGATTATTTGAAGCAGTTCAAATTCTGTATCTGTCCTTGCCATATGTACATTCACTGTATTATATGTTTAAATAAACATTTTATACTCTAAATATAAACTTTGTGACGGTTAGAGACTCTAGACATCCTCCACCGGTCGAACCCAGATAATAGGCCAACGCTACCATAAGACTTCAACGAGAAGAAGTCACAATTTACAGAGAAGTAGACAAATTAAAGAGAAGTGAACCAAAAATCTTACAGAGGTATTATCATTTATAAAAAATATCCTATCCCCCCCTTATAGCCAATAATTTAATTTTTTTAATCATATTTTTGGGGTAACTTCCGTTTCAATCTTTACTTCCCCAGCCCTGTACATAGTTTAGTCTATAGCTAAATTTTGTCTCAATAGAAGGTTTTTTTTGGGGGGGGGGGGGGGGGGGGGGGTAAAACTTTTTCAGAGAGAAGATTGTATTTTCTTTAATCTATCAGGCGTTCAACCATTGCGTATTAAAATATTAAGGAAATCTTATCTAAAAACAGCAAAAGAAAACAAAATTCTGCAAATTTACGATTCAGCTGTAGGAACAATCTGTCAACTATCAATTTTAAAATCCAACTGAAGCTGTATAGTAGTGAATGTCTTCTATTCAAATTAAAAATAAAATTCTTGACTACAAATGATGTAAGAAATAGGAATTGGGAAACTGCATTTGAAATGATTTAATCTCATTTCATAAAGACGATACTTTTTTTGTCATCATATGAAGAAACTGTGTATTTTGCAATTGTATCTGTCTGGTTTTTATGCAAAGTAACAAAAGAGACGAAAATTAACGAACAAGAGAGCAGTGAAGAATTATGGCATGCAAAGTAATATTTTGCAGGGAAAGTCACTGGTGATAAATTGCTAGGGGTGAAACCGTGATTCGGTGATTTTCGGGGAACCAATTTTTTTCGGGGTGACGCATAGATTTTCGGGGAAATACCTGAAAATTCCGGGATAGTGCAAGCCCTGCTTGATTTCTAATCAGAAAAATCAAAATACTAAACTAAACGAGAAAGAAAAGCTCCGACTTTGTGGTTGACGCAATAAAGAATTGCCGCAAAATTAATTCAAAGTCATCCGAACGCCGCCGCCTCAGCCTGCGGCAGCGCGCCTGAGGCGTGCCTGCGGCGTAGCGGCACTTCGGCAGCAGTCAATCGGGCTTCTCGTTGGCGGTGTTTGGTCGATCCACCGGCGCGGTACGGGGGTCTAGCAGTATATGCCCCAGTAGAACCAGCTGACGGATATACTGGTGACTCAAATGAATTTCACTTACAGTTACCGTAGCAAATAGACAGAGTCCCAGGTAGAAATAGGGCGTTTTTTTCGATATTTTAACGCCCAGGTTGGTCGAAATAGGGATAGATGCTAACGTAGCTTAGGTAAATTTTGTATAGGAAAGGAAAACAGTAATGGCTACAGACTGCTGCAATTTTATAGGTATAATAATCTGGTTATAACCAATACAGTGTTCAGTCATAAATTGGCCCAAAACTTAACGTTATATTTGCGTGATGGTAAGACAGCAAACCTTATTGGTTATGTTATTGTAAACCGGAGACTGACGGGATCAGTACAAGATACTAAGGTGTATAGGAGTGATGCTACTGATGTTAAAATTAAAGATCACCATCTAGTAGTGTCTAGGGTTAATTCAAAGCTGAAATTTCGGAAGGGTAACTACCTCCAAGAAAGTTATGATGTTGGTAGACTCCAATGTGTGAATTTCAGAGAAATTTTCAAGGAAGAGTCGAATACTAAACTGGAGAGTTTAAAATTTGACAATGTAGAAGATGAATAACTTAGTAAATTAGTTTGTGAAGTTGCTGATGGTGTTTTAGGGAAGAAAATTAGGAACGCCGCTAGAAATATTAGTGAAAAAGCTTTATCCTTAATAGACACGAGATGGGGCATACTTAGAGAGGAAAAGAGAAATGTAAAGAAAGTGGAGAAAACATTAAAATATTAAGTAAGAAGGTATGAAGTGGAGGCAATGGATAAAATTGTCGAGGACCCGAAAGATGCAGGTAGACTGCATAATAGTGAAATATTGTACTGATGTGTTGATAAATTGAGAGGGATTCAGTAGTTACCTTGTATAAGGTTTCAGGGGTACATGTAAATATACATTGAAATTGCTGTTGTTTTCAGGGGTACATGAAAATATACATTGGAATTGCGCAAGAAAAACCCATGGTTGTGTCATTAAACTTAAGCGTGAACATTCTATAAGGCGTATTTAGGAATGGTTTTTTAGGGAAAGCTGTCAATCACCTAAGTGTTATCCACAGTTCCATTTTTGAAGTATGTGCTATCAAGAGCGGTTGATAATTTTTTACATGAAATCTCTGAATAAAATATTTTTGGAGCATGTACTTGGCGATGGAGAAAAAGGGTTAATGTGATTAGCAATTACGAGCGAGGATTCCCCCATTGGTTCCTGGTAGTAGGCTACGCATATCAAGTTGAAAATTTGACAGAATGAGGTATTTGAGGTGGAACTTGAACTAAATCAAAATACACTATGCTAGGAGGAATTGAGTTTTGTGGGTGGGGCGAAAAATGGTACCTATTCAATATCCTGGTAAACATACGACTAGAAATGCTTCAGCATAAATAGGGTTATTGTGTCTTTCTGAACTTTCTAGGGGAGGGGAATGGAGGTAAGTATTTAGTTTAAAAAATGCTAGGAGGACTTGAGTTTTGTGGGTGGGGTGAAAAATGGTACTTATTCAATATCCTGGTAAACATACGACTAGAAATGCTTCAGCATAAATAGGGGTATTGCGTCTTTCTGAACTTTCTGGGGAGGGGAGAATGGAGGTAAGTATTTAGTTTAAAAAATGCTAGGAGGACTTGAGTTTTGTGGGTGGGGTGAAAAATGGTACTTATTCAATATCCTGGTAAACATACGACTAGAAATGCTTCAGCATAAATAGGGGTATTTCGTCTTTATTAACTTTCTGGGGAGGGGAGAATGGAGGCAAGTATTAAGTTTAAAAAATGCTAGGAGGAATTGCGTTTTGTGGGTGGTGTGAAAAATGGTACTTATTCAATATCCTGGAAAACATACGACTAGAAATGCTTCAGCATAAATAGGGGTATTGCGTCTTTCTGAAATTTCTGGGGAAGGGGAATGGAGGCAAGTAAATAGTTTAAAAAATACTAGGAGGAATTGAGTTTTGTGGGTAGGGGTGAAAAATGGTACTTATTCAATATCCTGGTAAACATACGACTAGAAATGCATCAGCATAAATAGGGGTATTGCGTCTTTCTGAACTTTTTGGGGGAGGAAATGGAGGCAAGTATTTAGTTTAAAAATTGCTAGGAGGAATTGAGTTTTGTGGGTAGGGGTGAAAAATGGTACTTATTCAATATCCTGGTAAACATACGACTAGAAATGCATCAGCATAAATATGGGTATTGCGTCTTTCTGAACTTTAAGAGGAGGGTAATGGAGGGATATGGTGAAAAATGGTACTTATCAATATCCTGGAAAACATACGACTAGAAATGCTTCAGCATAAATAGGGGTATTGCGTCTTTCTGAAATTTCTGGGGAAGGGGAATGGAGGCAAGTATTTAGTTTAAAAAATACTAGGAGGAATTGAGTTTTGAGGGTGGGGTGAAAAATCGTCCTTATTCAATATCCTGGTAAACATACGACTAGAAATGCTCTGCATAAATAGGAGTATTGCGTCTTTATGAACTTTCTGGGGAGGGGGGAATGGAGGAAAGTATTTAGTTTAAAAAATGCTAGGAGGAATTGAGTTTTGTGGGTGGGGTGAAAAATGGTAATTATTCAATATCGTTTTAAACATACGACTAGAAATGCTTCAGCATAAATAGGGGTATTGCGTCTTCTGAACTTTCTTTGGGGGGGGGGGGGAATGGAGGCAAGTATTTAGTTTAAAAAATGCTAGGAGGAATAGAGTTTTGTGGGTGATGTGAAAAAATGGCACTTATTCAATATCCTGGTAAACATACGACTAGGAATGCTTCAGCATATATAGGGGTATTGCGTCTTTCTGAACTTTCTGGGGGAGGGGAATGGAGGTAAGTATTTAGTTTAAAAAATGCTAGGAGGAATTGAGTTTTGCGGGGTGGGGTGAAAAATGGTACTTATTCAATATCCTGGTAAACGTACGACTAGAAATGCTTCAGCATAAATAGGAGTATTTCGTCTTTATGAACTTTCTGAGGAGAGGGGAATGGAGGTAAGTATTCAGTTTAAAAATGCTGGAGGAATTAAGTTTTGTGGGTGGTGTGAAAAATGGTACTTATTCAATATCCTGGTAAACATACGACTAGAAATACTTCAGCATAAATAGGGGTAATGCGTCTTTCTGAAATTTCTGGGGGAGGGGAATGGAGGCAAGTATTTAGTTTAAAAAATGCTAGGAGGAATTGAGTTTTGTGGGTAGGGGTGAAAAATGGTACTTATTCAATATCCTGGTAAACATACGACTAGAAATGCATCAGCATAAATAGGGGTATTGCGTCTTTCTGAACTTTTTGGGGGAGGGGAATGGAGGCAAGTATTTAGTTTAAAAATTGCTAGGAGGAATTGAGTTTTGTGGGTAGGGGTGAAAAATGGTACTTATTCAATATCCTGGTAAACATACGACTAGAAATGCATCAGCATAAATATGGGTATTGCGTCTTTCTGAACTTTAAGAGGAGGGTAATGGAGGGAAATGGTGAAAAATGGTACTTATTCAATATCCTGGTAAACATACGACTAGAAATGTTTCAGCCTAAATAGGGGTATTGCGTCTTTCTGAAATTTCTGGGGAAGGGGAATGGAGGCAACTTTTTAGTTTAAAGAATACTAGGAGGAATTGAGTTTTGAGGGTGGGGTGAAAAATCGTCCTTATTCAATATCCTGGTAAACATACGACTAGAAATGCTCTGCATAAATAGGAGTATTGCGTCTTTATGAACTTTCTGGGGAGAGGGGAATGGAGGTAAGTATTTAGTTTAAAAAATGCTAGGAGGAATTGAGTTTTGTGGGTGGGGTGAAAAATGGTAATTATTCAATATCGTTTTAAACATACGACTAGAAATGCTTCAGCATAAATAGGGGTATTGCGTCTTTCTGAACTTTCTTTGGGGGGGGGGGGGAATGGAGGCAAGTATTTAGTTTAAAAAATGCTAGGAGGAATAGAGTTTTGTGGGTGATGTGAAAAATGGTACTTATTCAATATCCTGGTAAACATACGACTAGGAATGCTTCAGCATATATAGGGGTATTGCGTCTTTCTGAACTTTCTGGGGGAGGGGAATGGAGGTAAGTATTTAGTTTAAAAAATGCTAGGAGGAATTGAGTTTTGCGGGGTGGGGTGAAAAATGGTACTTATTCAATATCCTGGTAAACGTACGACTAGAAATGCTTCAGCATAAATAGGAGTATTTCGTCTTTATGAACTTTCTGAGGAGAGGGGAATGGAGGTAAGTATTCAGTTTAAAAAATGCTGGGAGGAATTAAGTTTTGTGGGTGGTGTGAAAAATGGTACTTATTCAATATCCTGGTAAACATACGACTAGAAATACTTCAGCATAAATAGGGGTAATGCGTCTTTCTGAAATTTCTGGGGGAGGGGAATGGAGGTAAGTATTTAGTTTAAAAAATGCTAGGAGGAATTGAGTTTTGTGGGGTGGGGTGAAAAATGGTACTTATTCAATATCCTGGTAAACATACGACTAGAAATGCATCAGCATAAATATGGGTATTGCGTCTTTCTGAACTTTAAGAGGAGGGGAATGGAGGTAATAATTCAGTTTAAAAAATGCTAGGAGGAATTGAGTTTTGTGGGTGGGGTGAAAAATGGTACTTATTCAATATCCTGGTAAACATACGACTAGAAATGCTTCAGCATAAATAGGGGTATTGCGTCTTTCTGAACTTTCTGGGGAGGGAAGGAATGGAGGCAAGTATTTAGTTTAAAAAATGCTAGGAGGAATTGAGTTTTGTGGGGTTTATTGCTAATGATACCTCCTCGACAGATATTTTTTTTATTGTATTTTATAGCTATTAGCCAAACGTTGCTCTGTGTTTGTCACACCAACTAGTAAATATTTATCAGGGTTTTATTTTTCCCGTTCAATTATTTTCAGTGTAAGCCAATATAATTACCTCATTCTTTTATTCTAACTTAACTTGTAGGAATAGGACTTTTAGAATAAGGATTCATTCCCTCGACTAAATCAGTTTATTCATGTAAAATGGTGAACAAAAGACTATTAATTCTCCGTATTCTTCTTCTTCTTCTTCTTATCTAGCTAAACGTTGCCCTGTGTTTGTCACACCAACTAGTAAATATTTATAAGGCTTTTATTTTTTCCGTTCAATTATTTCAGTGTAAGCCAATATAATGCTAGGGGGAGTAAAAATGGTAGTTATTTAGTACCCGGTAAACATGTGACTTGATATGCTTCATTAGAAGTAGGTTATTGCTAATGATACCTCCTCGACAGATATTTTTATGGCTCTAACAATTGTACTCTATGCTTGCCCAGAGACACGATGTGGCTTTCCCACTATTGCTCTATGGCCAGTTATCGACACTACCTAGTTTATTGCATGTATTAAATCAGTATTTTTTACACAGTGGAACGATAAACACATAACTAATATCTCTAAAAAAGTGGAGATAGAGCATTTTAATAAATTGTGTTCACATAACAAGGTTATTGTAGCATTAAATGCCAACAAGGATAAGTATTTAAACTGTGAAACAAGTACAAGTGGAAGCACTATTGGAAATGTATGCATGCATTGTCATGACAGTAAGGAATTAAATTTCTTTGGAATACCGAAAAAATTCAACTCTTATGTTGGTGGTTATGCGAGATTGAGATCTCCAGAGATGATTGCACTCAACTTTGCATGTCTCGACTTTGTATGTCTCTCTCACTATGTATGCGCCGTCGTGGTGTGTAACCAATCACCAATCAAGTTATCGTTTATTGAGCTACATCCGCTGTCTCTGATTGGCCCCTCAAAAATGGGATGTTGTCTAAAAAACCAGTCTGGTTGAAAACGTGGAGTTGAAACAAACTTTTGTGGGGAATTCCCGTTCGTACTGCTCACTTTTTTGTAATGTGTAGGAACCAGTGGGAAATCCCCGCTCGATTGGAAAGGTACCAAGGAAAGGCAAGCAAATAGCATGTAGTTTCAAAACGTGTTTAATCACGTGTAGAGGTCCCATAGAATGAAATTTCTGTATTGTGCATGCAAACGGAGAATTCAAGAATGAGTTTTTTACTTACTTAGAATTTTGTCATAATTTCTTGAATGAAATGTCTTTTTTTGTATCCAAGAGGTGAAATCAATAAAGAGTTTGTTACTTACTTTCCTTTTTTTATAATTTCTTGAATAAAATATCCGTATTGTGTATCCAAGAGGGGACTTCAAGAAAGAGATTGTTACTTACCTGGAATTTTCTCATAATTTCTTGAATGAAATTTCCGTATCGTATTGCGTATCCAAGAGGGGACTTCAAGAAAGAGATTGTTACTTACTTAGAATTTTCTCATAATTTCTTGAATGAAATTTCCGTATTGGGTATCCAAGAGGTGTATTCAAGAAAGAGTTTGTTACTTACTTACAATTTTTTTATAATTTCTTGAATGAAATATCTGTATTGTGCATCCAGAAGGAGAATTCAAGAAACAGTTTGCTACTTACTTACATTTTTTTCATAATTTCTTGAGTGAAATTGCTGTATTGTCTGTCCAGGAAGCGAGTTCAAGAAAGAGTTTGTTTGCAATGTTTTTCATAGTTTCCTGAATTAAATTTCTGTATTGTGCAACCCAATGGCGAATTCAAGAAAGGGTTTGTTACTTATTTAGAATTTTGTCATAATTTCTTGAATGAAATGACTTTTTTGTTTATCCAAGAGGCGAATTCAAGAAAGAATTTGTTACTTACTTACTTACAATTTTTTCACAGTTTCTTAAATGAAGTTTCTGCATTGTGTATCCAAGAGGTGACTTCAGGGAAGAGTTTGTTACTTGCTTACAATTTTTTCATAATTTATTGAATGAAATTTCCGTATTGTATATCCAAGAGGTGAAAACAATAAAGAGTTTGTTACTTACTTGCGATTTTTTCATAATTTCTTGAATGAAGTATCTGTACTGTATATCCAAGAGGTGAAATCAATAAAGAGTTTGTTACTTACTTACAAATATTTTCATAATTTCTTGAATGAAATTTCCGTATTGTGTATCCAAGAGTTGACTTCAAGAAAGAAATTGTTACTTACTGAGAATTTTTTCATAATTTCTTGAATTAAATTTCTACATCGTGTATCTAAGTCGTGAAAACAATAAAGAGTTTGTTACTTACTTAGAATTTTGTCATAATTTCTTGAACGAAATGTCTTTTTGTTTATCCAGCAGGTGAATTCAAGAAAGAATTTGCTACTTACTTACAATTTTTTCATAATTTCTTTAATGAAATTTCTGTATTGTGTATCCAAGAGGTGACTTCAAGAAAGAGTTTGTTACTTACTTACTTACAATTTTTCATAGTTTCTTAAATGAAGTTTCTGCATTGTGTATCCAAGAGGTGACTTCAGGAAAGAGTTTGTTACTTGCTTACAATTTTTTCATAATTTCTTAAATGAAATTTCTGCATTGTGTATCCAGAGGTAACTTCAAGAAAGAGTTTCTTACTTACTTAGAATTTTGTCATAATTTCTTGAATGAAATGTCTTTTTTATTTATCCAGGAGGCGAATTCAAGAAAGAATTTGCTACTTACTCACAATTTTTGATAATTTCTTAAATGAAATTTCTGCATTGTGTATCCAAGAGGTGACTTCAAGAAAGAGTTTGTTACTCACTTACAATTTTTTTTTCATAATTTCCTTAATTAAATTTCTGTATTGTGTATCCAAGAGCTGAATTCAAGAAAGAGTTTGTTATTTACTTACTTACTTAATTTTTTTTCATAATGACATATCCAGTAACGGATGTTAATAAATAATTTATTCATTCTGATACCAAGATTTTGTCAATGTTATCCCATGTGTCTGACAATAGATGTATGCAAATTCCTTTTCTTACATCTCCGACGTTTTATTAGACATTCTAAACGTTTGATATGCTAGATTACTCTAAAAATAATGAACACATAACAATGTAATGCATAATATATTTTTAATGAAATAATGCTATGTAGAATATTAATACAAAAAATATATTATGATACATTATTAATATCAATGATTAACTTTGGACATTTTGAATCTGTTCCATAAAATAGTTCACCATGTTCTCTCTTGATATTATAGCTATTGTCTTCTCTTAGTTCGTAATCAGTAGAATAATCATTATTCCATTTTGAGTCATACACAATTTTTACTGGTGTCTCATCAACAGGCTCAATATGCTTTTCGTCCTTGGTATTATTTGGTTCATTGACTGTTTGATCAATGGCAGTAACGTTTGCTGGTGCTTTGTTTTTCATCGATTCATCTTTATATTCCATAGTGATATTTTCTGACAATGCCCTTTTTATTTTTCTGGCAATTTCACTGTCTATTATCACATTATTTTTACACAGGTAACAGTTTCGGCACGTAGACAAGATATGGTTTACGATATTAGTAGAAGAGTAGGCCTTTCTTTTATTGATCTTCCGTTGAATGCTAATACCCGAAAGGTGACGATTGGATGTATCAGTAGGTAATGTGTTACCTGCAACAGTAGCAAGGAGTTGTCCTCTATCATCAACGATTATTTTTATGTTGGCATTCTCTTTGAGTGCAATCATCTCTGGAGATCTCAATCTCGCATAACCACCAACATAAGAGTTGAATTTTTTCGGTATTCCAAAGAAATTTAATTCCTTATTGTCATGACAATGCATGCATACATTTCCAATAGTGCTTCCACTTGTACTTGTTTCATAGTTTAAATACTTATCCTTGTTGGCATTCAATGCTACAATAACCTTGTTATGTGAACACACTTTATTAAAATGCTCCATCTTCACTTTTTTAGAGATATTAGTTATGTGTTTATCGTTCCACTGTGTAAAAAATACTGATTTAATACATACAATAAACTAGGTAGTGTCGATAACCGGCCATAGAGCAATAGTGAGAAAGCCACATCATGTCTCTGAGCAAGCATAGAGTACAATTGTTAGAGCCATAAAAATATCTGTCGAGGAGGTATCATTAGCAATAACCTACTTCTAATGAAGCATATCAAGTCACCTGTTTACCGGGTACTAAATAACTACCTGTTTTACTCCCCCTAGCATTATATTGGCTTACACTGAAAATAATTGAACGGGAAAAATAAAAGCCTGATAAATATTTACTAGTTGGTGTGACAAACACAGGGCAACGTTTAGCTAGATAAGAAGAAGAATAAGAAGAATACGGAGAATTAATAGTCTTTTGTTCACCATTTTACATGAATAAACTGATTTAGTCGAGGGAATAAATCCTTATTCTAAAAGTCCTATTCCTACAAGTTAAGTTAGAATAAAAGGATGAGGTAATTATATTGGGTTACACTGAAAATAATTGAACAGAAAAAATAAAACCCTGATAAATATTTACTAGTTGGTGTGACAAACACAGAGCAATGTTGGCTAATAGCTAAAAAATACAATAAAAAAAATATCTGTCAAGGAGGTATCATTAGCAATAAACCCACAAAACTCAATTCCTCCTAGCATTTTTTAAACTAAATACTTGCCTCCATTCCCCCTCCCCAGAAAGTTCATAAAGACGCAATACCCCTATTTATGCTGAAGCATTTCTAGTCGTATGTTTACCAGGATATTGAATAAGTACAATTTTTCACCCCACCCACAAAACTCAATTCCTCCTAGCATTTTTTAAACTGAATTATTACCTCCATTCCCCTCCTCTTAAAGTTCAGAAAGACGCAATACCCATATTTATGCTGATGCATTTCTAGTCGTATGTTTACCAGGATATTGAATAAGTACCATTTTTCACCCCTACCCACAAAACTCAATTCCTCCTAGCATTTTTTAAACTAAATACTTGCCTCCATTCCCCTCCCCCAGAAAGTTCAGAAAGGCGAATTACCCCTATTTATGCTGAAGCATTTCTAGTCGTATGTTTACCAGGATATTGAATGAGTACCATTTTTCACACCACCCACAAAACTTAATTCCTCCTAGCATTTTTAAACTAAATACTTACCTCCATTCCCCTCTCCCCAGAAAATTCATAAAGACGCAATACCCCTATTTATGCTGAAGCATTTCTAGTCGTACGTTTACCAGGATATTGAATAAGAACCATTTTTCACCCCACCCCACAAAACTCAATTCCTTCTAGCATTTTTTAAACTAAATACTTACCTCCATTCCCCTCCCCCAGATAGTTCAGAAAGACACAATACCCCTATTTATGCTGAAGCATTTCTAGTCGTATGTTTACCAGGATATTGAATAAGTACCATTTTTCACACCACCCACAAAACTCAATTCCTCCTAGCATTTTTAAACTAAATACTTGCCTCCATTCCCCCCCCCCCAAGAAAGTTCAGAAAGACGCAATACCCCTATTTATGCTGAAGCATTTCTAGTTGTATGTTTAAAAGGATATTGAATAATTACCATTTTTCACCCCACCCACAAAACTCAATTCCTCCTAGCATTTTTTAAACTAAATACTTTCCTCCATTCCCCCCTCCCCAGAAAGTTCATAAAGACGCAATACCCCTATTTATGCTGAAGCATTTCTAGTCGTATGTTTACCAGGATATTGAATAAGTACCATTTTTCACCCCACCCACAAAACTCAATTCCTCCTAGTATTTTTTAAACTAAATACTTGCCTCCATTCCCCTTCCCCAGAAATTTCAGAAAGACGCAATACCCCTATTTATGCTGAAGCATTTCTAGTCGTATGTTTACCAGGATATTGAATAAGTACCATTTTTCACACCACCCACAAACGCAATTCCTCCTAGCATTTTTTAAACTAAATACTTGCCTCCATTCTCCCCTCCCCAGAAAGTTAATAAAGACGAAATACCCCTATTTATGCTGAAGCATTTCTAGTCGTATGTTTACCAGGATATTGAATAAGTACCATTTTTCACCCCACCCACAAAACTCAATTCCTCCTAGCATTTTTTAAATTAAATACTTACCTCCATTCTCCCCTCCCCAGAAAGTTCAGAAAGACGCAATACCCCTATTTATGCTGAAGCATTTCTAGTCGTATGTTTACCAGGATATTGAATAAGTACCATTTTTCACCCCACCCACAAAACTCAAGTCCTCCTAGCATTTTTTAAACTAAATACTTACCTCCATTCCCCTCCCCCAGAAAGTTCAGAAAGACGCAATACCCCTATTTATGCTGAAGCATTTCTAGTCGTATGTTTACCAGGATATTGAATAAGTACCATTTTTCGCACCACCCACAAAACTCAATTCCTCCTAGCATTTTTTAAACTGAATACTTGCCTCCATTCCCCCCTTCCCAGAAAGTTCATAAAGACGCAATACCCCTATTTATGCTGAAGCATTTCTAGTCGTATTTTTACCAGGATATTGAATAAGTACCATTTTTCACCCCAGCCACAAAACTAAATTCTTCATAGCATTTTTTAAACTAAATACTTACCTCCATTCCCCTCCTCAGAAACTTCAGATAGACGCAATATCCATATTTATGCAGAAGCATTTCTAGTCGTATATTTACCAGGATATTGAATAATTACCATTTTTCACCCCTACCCACAAAACTCAATTCCTCCTAGCATTTTTTAAACTAAATACTTGCCTCCATTCCCCTCCCCCAGAAAGTTCAGAAAGACGCAATACCCCTATTTATGCTGAAGCATTTCTAGTCGTATGTTTACCAGGATATTGAATAAGTACCATTTTTCACCCCACCCACAAAACTCAATTCCTCCTTGCATTTTTTAAACTAAATACTTACCTCCATTCCCCTCCCCCAGAAAGTTCAGAAAGACGCAATACCCCTATTTATGCTGAAGCATTTCTAGTCGTATGTTTACCAGGATATTGAATAAGTACCATTTTTCACACCACCCACAAAACTCAATTCCTCCTAGCATTTTTTAAACTAAATACTTGCCTCCATTCCCCTCCCCCCCCCCAGAAAGTTCATAAAGACGCAATACCCCTATTTATGCTGAAAGATTTCTAGTCGTATGTTTACCAGGATATTGAATAAGTAGCATTGTTCACCCCACCCACAAAACTCAATTCCTCCTAGCATTTTTTAAACTAAATACTTACCTCCATTCTCCCCTCCCAGAAAGTTCAGAAAGACGCAATACCCCTATTTATGCTGAAGCATTTCTAGTCGTATGTTTATCAGGATATTGAATAAGTACCATTTATCACCCCACCCACAAAACTCAAGTCCTCCTAGCATTTTTAAACTAAATACTTACCTCCATTCCCCTCCCCCAGAAAGTTCAGAAAGACGCAATACCCCTATTTATGCTGAAGCATTTCTAGTCGTATGTTTACCAGGATATTGAATAAGTACCATTTTTCACACCACCCACAAAAACTCAATTCCTCCTAGCATTTTGTAAACTTAATACTTGCCTCCATTCCCCTCCCCAGAAAGTTCATAAAGACGCAATACCCCTATTTATGCTGAAGCATTTCTAGTCGTATGTTTACCAAGATATTGAATAAGTACCATTTTTCACACCACCCACAAAACTCAATTCCTCCTAGCATAGTGTATTTTGATTTAGTTCAAGTTCCACCTCAAATACCTCATTCTGTCAAATTTTCAACTTGATATGCGTAGCCTACTACCAGGAACCAATGGGGGAATCCTCGCTCGTAATTGCTAATCACATTAACCCTTTTTCTCCATCGTCAAGTACATGCTCCAAAAATATTTTATTCAGAGATTTCATGTAAAAAATTATCAACCGCTCTTGATAGCATATACTTCAAAAATGGAACTGTGGATAACACATGGGTGATTGAAAGCTTTCCCTAAAAAACCATTCCTAAAAAACCGCCTTTTAGAATGTTCACGCTTAAGTTTAACGACACAACCATGGGTTTTTCTTGCGCAATTCCAATGTGTATTTTCATGTACCCCTGAAAACAACATCAATTTCAATGTATATTTACATATACCCCTGAAACCTTATACAAGGTAACTACTGGAGTCTAATCCGGACTCGTCCCAGTTAAGGATTAAATAAAAAAAACAAGTTTTTTTTAACTGAAAGTAAGGAATAACGTTAAAACTTAAAACGAACAGAAATTATTCGGTATATGAAAGGGGCTGTGCCCTCCTCAACACCTCGCTCTTTACGCTAAAGTTTTTTATTGTTTAAAAAAAGTAGAGCTGTGAGAAAGTCAAACTTTAGCGTAAAGAGCGAGGTGTTGAGGAGGGCACAGCCCCTTTCATATACGGAATAATTTCAGTTTGTGTTAAGTTTTAACGTCGTTCCTTACTTTCAGTTAAAAAAACTTGTTTTTTTATTTAATTTTTGAACGTTTTTGAATTAATGCAGGTTTTGATTTTGGCTGACCGTATATGAATAATTAAAACAAAATTTGCATATCAATTTTACTTTTTTTGGTTAAATGGCTTTCTCGAAACTTGTTTAATTTTATTTACGAACGTTTCTATTAATAATAAATATACGTAACTTCTACGTATATTAGGGGATTCACCCCCTAGTTAATACCTTGCTCTTTCAGCTAAAGTTCAAATTTTGTTCCGACTCTTTAACAATGACCCCTTAATCACAAAGGCCGTTAATTAGAATAAATAGGTTTTATGAAAGTACTAAAAAATCTTCGGCTTAAAGAGCGAGGTATTGACTAGGGGGTGAACCCAATCATATACGTAATATTTTCTGTTCGTTTTAAGTTATGATGTTGCTCCTTACTTTCAGTTGAAAAACTTGTTTTTTTATTGAATTTCTGATCTTTTTCTTTAATAATGCTGGGAAATCCGGCGCCCCCTTCATAGCAATGTTCCTTCCCCCATGAAAACTTCCTTCCTGGAAAGATCCTCCCATATAACCCCCGACCCACCCACCCCCCTACCTACCAGAAAAAACCCTTCCTGAAAACGCATGTATACTTCCCAATAACCAATACTATATGCTAACATTGGGTAAAGTTCATAACTTTCAGCCCTCCCCAAGGACTTCTGGGGATTAAGTCATCCTAAAAGACATAGTTATCAAATTTTCGACCATGCTGAACAAAATGGCTATCTCGAAATTTTGATCGGGTGACTTTGGGAAACAAGGAGCGTGGGAGGGGGCCTAGTTGCCCTCTATTTGTTTTGGTCACTTAAAAGGGCACTAGAACTTTTAATTTCCGTTCCAATGAGCCCTTCCACGATATTCTAGGACCACTGGGTCGATACGATCACCCCTGGGGAAAAACAAAAACAAAACAAAAACAAATAAACACACATCCGTGATCTTTCTTCTGGCAAAAAATACTAATTTCCACATTTTTGTAGATAGGTGCTTGAAACCTCTAC
Source organism: Artemia sinica (assembly GCA_027921565.1). NCBI lineage: Eukaryota > Metazoa > Arthropoda > Branchiopoda > Anostraca > Artemiidae > Artemia > Artemia sinica. The sequence goes on along the minus strand of JAPEVW010000025.1, from coordinate 2,449,241 downwards.
AGTAGGGTTCTCTAGTGCGCTGAATATGTTGGTGTGATTTTCATTAAGGTTCTATAGCTTTTAGGGGGTCTTTCCCCTTTTTTCTAAAATCAGCCAAATATTCTAAGGCCCGTAACTTTTGATGGGTAGGACTAAACTTGATGAAACTTATATATTTGAAATTAAAATTAAAATCTGATTCTTTTGATGTATCTATTGGTATCAAAATTCCGTTTTTTAGAGTTTCGTTACCATTGAGCCGGGTCGCTCCTTACATATAGTTCGTTACCACGAACTTTTTGATAATAATGGTGACACAATTAGGAATAAGGAAAAAGTTAAAGAGAGATAGGCAGAACATTTTGAGAATGCGCTATATCGAGATAAATTTGCAAGAAAAGATTCAGAGGAAAATGAAAAAGTTGGTGATGCCTTGGATATGAAGAAAGTTTTGTTTTTGAGAAAGATTTAGGTACAGTTCTAAAAGGATTAAAAAATAATAAGGCCCCAGGTGCTAACACTGTGATAAATGAGTCTTAAATGTGGCGGCTCTGAGGTTAGAAATAAGTTCCTGGAGATTATGAATACGATTTTTTTAAAGGAGAAGTACCTAGTGATTTTAGAAAAACCATAATTAAACCACTGTATAAGAAAGGTGATAACAGTGAGTGTGGTAATTATCGAGGCATTAGACTGGTTTACATAGGTAGCAAATTACTTAGTAATATGATACGTTTTAGACTGAGAGATGGTGTAGACAAAGTGACAAGGGAAAAAACAATATGGTTTTAGAAAGGGAAGAGGATGTCTCGACAAAATTGTCACTCTTAGGTTAAAAATTGAGAAGTGCTTGAGTTATCAAACACCTTTGGTCCTCAGTTTTATAGATTATACGCTAGCGTTCGATTCTGTAGATAGGGGAGCTTTAGCAAGGGTCTTATCCTTGTATTGTATACCAGACAAATACATTAAAGTAATTAGTGCTATGTAGGAGAATAACACTGCTGCGGTTAAGATAGGAGATGAGGTTAGTAGCTGGTTTCGAGTTAAATCAGAAGTTAAGCAGGGTTGTGTTCTATCCCCCTTTATATGGATCATTTTAATGGGATTTGTCTTAAGGAGTACAGGAAAGACAATGCGAGAACACGGAATCAAATGGGGAGGAGAAACTTTCCTGGACTTAGATTATGCTGGTGATTTAGGCATCGTAGAGGAAAGTGTGGGCAATATGAATGAACTTTTAGAGGTTTTGCAAGTTCAGGGTGCTAGAATAGGTTTGAAAATTAATGTTAGGAAGACTAAGTCGCTAAGGCTAAGAATAACTGAAGATGAAAAGGTTACGTTGGGTAACGAAAAGATTGATTAGGTGGACAGCTTCACTTAGCTTGTTAGTATTATTAGTAAACACAGTGGGAACAGTGAAGATGTTAAAAGAAGAATAGCCAAGGCTCAGGGTGTTTTTATTTTACAGTTGAAAAAAAGTGTACCATGAGTAAAATGCGATGTATTTAAAATACCAAAATACAGTTCCTTCTTTCTAAAGATAATTCTGACTTTCTCTAATTAAGTTAAATCTAATTTCAAAAATGAAAAATCCGTAATCAGCAAAGAGAAAAGTGCAGTCACCCCCAGACAAAGGACGGCGCTATCAAGCTTTAGATTTCGCTAAGAGAGTGAGTAATAAAAAAGATGCTACGTACAATATTTCTAAGGAAGTTTAAACGATAAGAACCGTGTGAACGCTTGAATCATCAGAAATATTTAAAAGAATTTATTGGACGAAAGGTTCGCATCCTTGTACCTTCGGGCCAATTATGAGCCAGTTCTTACAGCGCAGGACTGAAGAGCTACCTTTGATAGTGGGGTAAAAAATATTTTTGAAGGTATTCGTAAAGTAGATTCAGGACCATTTAGACAGAGATTCGCAAGTCAGAATCAGGACCATTCAGATAGAAGTCTTAAATTCTTTCATGTTGTATCTCGGTCACCGTTATTGTCATTTGGAGTTACCCACTGCTGTTCACCTAAATACGTAAGTTTCAATAAATCTATTGCTTTTTATCTGTGTTTATTTCATTTTATATGTCTGGATCTAGCCTAATGATAGCTAATTAGTTCGCAAAATCTCCAAGGTAACGTTCCCAGGGAATCGGATCTCAAGATAGCTCAATAGAAAAAGAGGTCACGTTTACATGGCTGTACATTTTATCTTCACTCAATAATTGAGGGTGGCGCAGACCTTGTTAGCGCAATCTTCAGCGCTATAAGCGGCGCTATCGGAGAAATTACAAGGTGTAAGTTCGCGGCCTTTGGGCATAGTATCGCCTTTGACGCGGTCAATATTTAGTACCACATTTAGTATAAACAGCCAAATTTTTTTATTGCTACAAATGGCACGGTCGGAAATTGGAAGAAAAATTGCGAACTAATTACGCTATAAACTTTGTAATTCGAATTTAATCATTAGATAGATACAGACATATAAGTAAAGTGATTAGGCCTATAACCGCTAGGCTACGACAGGGAAACCCTTTAGATATCTCATAGGAGATAATAGCCTCCCCCAAAATAGGTTAAGTGAAAAAAAATAATAATAAATTTATTTTCAATTGATTCAAAAAAATGGACGAACTCAGTGATTTATTAATAGGGCAGAAATTAGTCGCGAAAAACATAGAAATAGCGAAGTCTATTCCGGAGTACAATGGTCAATCAGATATTGACGGATTTAATATCCAATTGGCCCAGTTTGTACAACTAACAAAAACAGACGTAGGAGCGTTAAAAGACATGCTCCTACTACGATTAAAAGGCCAGGCCTTAACCTTTCTAAAACAGATTGAACATAACATAGGCAATAACGCCAACTTGCCAATAAGTACGGTTGATAACTTGTTAAAAGCATTTAAAGATAGGTTTATAGAAACCAGTTCCATAAATAAGTTAAAACACGGAACAGTGAGCTTTGACTTTTCACAAAATATAAGAGAATACCTTGATAATATACGCATTTCTGTAGAGGCAAAATGCGGAAATGGTTCGGGGCAACTGTATGACAAAGTCATACTAAATACCTTTTTGCCAGGGCTACCCCCAAAACTATATAGAGCGGTTATATCCAAAAATATTCAGATTGATCGAAGTCGATACGATGGTCGCTAATCACAGTAAGGCAAAAATAAATAGCCTAGGCGATTCAAATGCGAACCCAATCTTCAAGGGCGATGAGGCGTCTCCCAACTTCTTTTCAAGGGATAACTCCCCAGTGCCACAAAGAAATAAAACGCAAGAACCCGCCAGGCAGAAAACAGTACGTTTTCAGCCTATCAAACAATCTAATTACGAAAATAACCCTACAATAATAAGGTGCTATATTTGTAATCGTGTTGGCCATATCGCGAGAGAGGGCCGTTATGTCCCCAATCGCATACCAAGAATTGCTGTCGGTAATACGCAAAATTACGGCAACCATTTGTTCGGAAGAACAAATTTTAGCACCGGTCGTGCAATAGGCTATAGCCAGGGGGGATTGCGCCAATTAGTACCTTACAACACGTACCAACCAAATTTGTATAACCCTCCCCCGAACAAACAAATTAATTACCGATTTGAAAACCCAAATACTCGCCAAAGCCAATATAATGCGAGAATGCTATATAGAAATTACGAAAATTTGCCGATGGGAAACGAAAATTTTGCAAGCCGACGGCATTGGCAGTCAGCGCCAACAAGCGGCACTGACACAAGTAGTCCAAGTTACCATAATAATATATGGCGAAGGCAGACAGATATAAATCAATTAGATATGCCTACGGAATCTCATATGTCTGAATATCCGTTGCAGGCACCGATACATGGAATAAATCCTCAGGGAAACGTTTCAGGCCCCTCAGAAATATAAATTGGACCCAGAGGGTGCCCAGAATATTTAATAGGTCCAAAACAATGGTAGTTCCGTCTTGTAGAGATAGTAATAATAGGTTGCCCATATTTAATGATTTTTGTGTAGAAAACATTTACTTTATAGCCTTAGTTGATAGCGGAGCTACAGTCAACATTATAAACTTATGCGTATATAACATGTTGCCTCTGCATATTAGGCAACAGAGGAACCCTAATAATCCCAATTTAACGAGTTTGACAGGCCATAAATTGAATGCAAAAGGTTCAATTTGCCTAAACGTAAAAAGGGACAATAGGATCTTCCAGACAAATTTTATAATATGCGATAACTTTCCATATGAGGCTATTATAGGCGCAAATTTTCTAAGGTCTAATAGAATACTATTTGACGTGGCTAATGAGAAGTTTGTCTACCCAGCTAAGGTAGGGGAAGAAATTTCTACCTTAAGAAATTGTAACAGAGGTTACGAAGACAACGTAACAGTAAACAAAATTTATGGCGGTATGATGTCGCAGTATTTTGAACCTCATGTCTCGCAAAGACATGGCATAATTGGAAATTTGTTCAATTACCCTGAGAAACATTGCAGAAATGAAGTAAATTTAAATAATAAAAGTATTGAATCTAGCAAAAATAAAAATAGGAGATATGCGACAGTACAGGTCAAACGAAATTAAGAAAATAGCGGAATTCTGGAAAAATAGTAAAACCCAACGTGACGCCGCAAGATGCCGCAATGGCGCAGCATAGCGCCAGTACGAATCAAATAAACAATGAAAATAAAGAGAAATATTACGGATTCGCGATAAGGAAAACAAAAATCCCTCCCAAAACGATGCAAAAAATTCAAATATCACAGATGATTGAGCCAGTGATTAGCAAATCCGAAGTATGGTTTGCAACACCATCAAATGAAATTCCGGAAAATCTACTATGCGAGGAACAAATTATATCTTATGACAAAGGAGAAGGTTTTATTTGGGTAACTAATAACCACGAAAATGATACAATTACAATAAAAAGGGGGACGTGTTTAGTTCAAATTCAAGTTTTAACGGAGAATGATTTAAATACATTGGAAAATTTTAAAAGAAACCTAGTTAATGGCATTAAAACCTCAAATAAGAAATATCCCTTAACTAAATCGCAATTTTTAAACAAATTTAATATGGATCATATTACGGACAAGGAACTTAAGAATAAATTATGCGAATTATTGTGGAATTTTAAGGATGTATTCTCTGCATCTGAAGATGACATCGGGCTAATACCGTTTTATGAACACTCAATTTTAACGACTGGTAATCCCGTAGCAAAACAGCCATATCGTGTGCCATATAAGCACAAAGAATGGTTAAAAAATAAAATCCATGAATTAGAAAAAAATGAAATTATACGTCCAAGTACAAGTCCGTATAGTGCACCAGTGATCTTAGTACCAAAGAAGAATGGTGACCTTAGAATTGTAGTAGACTACAGAGCCCTCAACAAACAAGTGGTTAGCGATAAATTTCCTTTACCAAGAATAGATGAAACTCTTGACTCTATTTCAAGCCTTACCCAAGGCTACCACCAAGTGAAAATAGCCGAAAAAGATGTCCATAAAACTCTATTTTCAACATGTGAATGTGGCTCATATGAATACTTAAGGGTGCCCTTTGGGTTTAAAACAAGTTCAAGCGTGCTATGTAGACCCTATTACACCTGTTAAGAGGATTAAAGAATATAATTCATTTTGTTGATGATATAATATGCGTGGGAGAAAACACTGAACAACACTTAGCAACGTTAGCTAAGGTGTTCGAGAAGTTCAGACAAGGCAATTTAAAATGTCAGCCTGAGAAAGTAAATTTATTTCAACCTAAAATTAAATTTTTAGGAGTAGTAACACAAGGAGAGATGTCCCCAGACCCTGATAAAATAAAATGTGTTGAAAACCTCAAACCCCCTAGAACCATGAAAGAATTAAGGGGAATATTAGGTCTTACTGGCTACTTTAGAAAATTCGTACGCAATTACGCCCAAATTGCAAAACCCCTCACGGAGTTAACTAAAGGGAACTCCCAAAATGTTACCTGGTCCCAGGAAGCTCAAACTTCCCTAGACCTTCTCAAAAAGGCACTCACTTCTGAACCAATATTAGCACTCCCTGACTTCGAAAACGGAAAATTTGTGGTTACGACCGATGCTAGTTCAAAAGGCATTGGGGCTATTCTTTCGCAAATAATTCCCATGGGAAACCCTGATCCTTTACAAGAACCTTCTAATCAAAAAAAATAGAAAAAATTATATGCTATTCGAGTAGAACCTTATCAAAAGGCGAAAGTAGTTATTCCGCCACAAACTTAGAATTATTATCTATAATCCACCACTTGGACAAATTTAGACACTAGTTAATTGGTAGAAAATTTATACTACGATCAGACCATAAAAGCTTGCAGTACCGGCGCACATTTAAAATCCCCACGGGCATTCTAGCTAGATGGATTATGAAAATCCAAGACCTAGATTACGAATTTGAACATTTAAAAGGTAAACAAAATGCAGCTTATGACTTTTTGAGTAGATACCCAGAAAATATTCCGTCGGAAACTGAGGAAAATGAAGTTAACGCTATAAATGCTAAGAGCAAACATGGATGTAGGAAAAACAAAGTCAAACACACGGTAAAAGAAAATAAGATTAACTATTGTCTCTTGTCTTTGGAAAATATAAAAAGAAAGCAAAAAAAGGACGAAATGTGTGTAGCACTAATTGATTATTTTGTGAATGATGATGCGTTACCGGATAAATTCAAAACTCTTAGAAAAGAGATAGATAAATTTTACTATGATCTGGATGAAGAAATACTGTGTAGAATTGTGACTGCTGAGACAAATAGAAACCAAACCTCAATAATACCTGTATTACCACAAAACTTAATAGTGCCTGCATTTGAATATTTTCATTCAGATACAGGTGGACATTTAGGGGTAATGAAAACGTTCCATAAGTTAAAACAATACTTTTACGTACCGTCTGCAATGACAAAACTTAAAGAATTTGTAAGTACATGCCAAGCGTGTAACTTAAGAAAAATCCCCCCAGCTTATCCTAATCCTCCAATGGGAAGGATCCCGGTAGCAAAGTATCCCTTCGATATTATCTCATTTGACTTATACGGAACAAGTGGAGGCTTGCCTGTCTCTAGCAGAGGCCATACTTGTATTCTTTCGGTTATAGACCATTTTTCCGGATTTGCTTTTGCAAAAGCATTAAAAAATCAAGGTGCTTACGCCACTAGTAAGGCGTTGGCGAAATTATTTTTACAATTTGGCGTTCCAAATAAAATTTTGAGTGACAACGGGAGCAATTTTGTCTCAAAAGTAACAAAAGACTTAATGAGTTTTCTTAATATAGAGAAAATGGTGACAGCTCCGTACCATCCACAAGCTAATGGTAAAATAGAAAATAGGCATAAGATATTCTCGAACGTATTAAATATTTATACAAAAGACAATAGGAACGACTGGGATCAATTCTTACCATATTTAACTAACGTAATCAACACTGCTTACTCAGAAACAACTAAAGATAATCCATTTTATTTACTCTTTGGTCGTGATTTTAGAATCCCGTATAATGAGATTATTGAATCTCGGCAGTATTATAATAGCTCGGAAGATTACAAACAAGAATTCATAAATAGGATGAGGAAAACTTATAAAATAGTTAGGCAAGAGTTGGAAAAATGTAAAAGAAACCAAGAGCTAAGAAACCAACCCAAAGTCAAGGGGAGTATAGATTTCAAAGTAGGAGACTGCGTCTACCTAAAGAACGAAGCAAAAACGGAAGGCAAAAAACTTTCCAACAAATATTCTGGACCGTACAGAATAGTCAAAAAGTACGATAACGAATATACTTTCAAAATGGAAAACCCCGATAGTGGAAGAACTTATAAGGCTCGTGTTAGCCGAATAAAAAGAGCCAAATTTCCAGAGAGATGGGTATCACATCCCTCCTCTACTGATTCATCAGATGCAGAAAATGAGCCCCCTAGATCAAGATTGGCAGAGCTAAAACCCTTTAATTTCAAGCAAGACTATTTTGAAGATGACAGTGATGAGGAAAACTTTGAAGAATTTTTAGCTATGAAAAATCTAGTTATTCCAGAGAAAAAATCCCTAATACCAGTAAGAATAAAAACGTCAAAAAGTCCAAAAAGTTATTCATCGGCGAGCGCAGGAGATTTAGATTACACAACATCTCCAAAAACCCAATTTTTCCCCGATAGAATTTCGACCCCATGTCCCGCCAAAAGATTTCCAGACGATATGGTTTCCCCTGCAACACCGATAGAAAGGCCCCTGTCTTTACAGGAGGAATTAAACAGAGCTGTTGAAACCCCCGGTATTACTGTAAAGAAAACTCCTCCCAAAGATTCAACTAAAACAAACCTGCGAGAAGCTATGGATTTAATAAATTTTCACATAAAAACGAGTCAAAGTACATTGCCCGAGAACAAAACTCCCAAGAATGACCAGCTAGGTCAATATCATGATATAACTGTGTCCAAGGTGAAACCTAAACAGTGGACTTCATGGAGGGAAACCCTAGTGCAAAGAATGCCCAATCCCCCTGAAGACATGGCCTTCAAACAGTGGAGGAACCCGCAAAAACTATTGATTCCTCCCAAAGCTCTCAAGAATCTTTCAAATCCTCCGAGTTGGGAACTCAAGGCGAGGACTTAGAGAGTAAACCTTCTACTTCCAGAGGAGTAGAAATTTACGAAGGAAGGGCAGGTGATACCTCAAAAAGTGCCACCTCTAAAATTTCTAATCCGGATTCGTCGGAAAATAGTTCTGAAGAGTCTGACGGAGAATCAGACCATATAGTAGCTAAAGAAGTAGGAAAATCAAGACCGACCTCAGCAGCCGCACACGGGAAACAAACGAAATTAAAAGGGCAAGAATTTTTGAAAAAACAGTACAAAAAGTTTGACCTTATTTCGTTAGAAAACCAAAAAAGAAAAAACCGCAAGAAACAGAGGAGAAAATAACGACACAGTCAGGCAGAACGGTTAAAAAACCTGACAGATGGAAATATCTCTAATTAATGTAAAGACAAATTTGTGGGAAGCCTGGGGAGAAACTCAAAGCCCACGCAGCGTCTAATTTGTTGGGTTTTGGCGGTTCCCTCGGATTTTCCATGAAAAATCGACCCATGTCCTAACCAAGATGGATATTATCCAAAACAAGAAATTACCTGTACAGAAGCGTCTAATTATATGAAATATTTTGTCTTAGTGCAGATTATAATTATTTTAGGCCTACACATAAAATAGGATACCAGCGTAATTATGTGCTGCACGCTTGCTTATTCATGTGTGTCTTACTCGAGAAATATAATGTAAAATTAAATTGTATAGCAATTACTAGCTACGCTTTGAAGTTATATCTCAACCAGTCATAGAGGTATATCACGACCAGAATAAAGCTTGGAAGTCCTAACTTTACTTTCCTAACCTATCTAATCCTAAAATACTTATTCCGTTTTGCGCCTACAAATCAGTTTTATTTGGTCAATGCCACAAAATGATTATATAATAAAGAAATAACCTAAGTTAAAAATTAAAGTGCCTTTGAAAAAAAAATATAATAAAAACAAAAAGTAAACAAACGAATTTTGCAAAAAACGGGTAAAATTAATGATAAATTAATTCTAGAAACAAAAAATAAGATGAGGCTTAAGAATATCATCATAATCCTCGTTGTTCATGCAGTGGCCCAAGATATTGTAAAACATGGAGTAATATTCAAGCATGAAAATTCATTGCTAGCTAGCCATGACGCAACGAAGATCTTTATGAAATTGGACCCCAAACCCTTCGAGACCTTGTTTCAACAAGTAACAAGACTAGAAAGAAACACGAATGAACTCAAAGAATCGACCAATTTCTGGTGGAACATACTATTGGCCGTATGTTTCGTATTCGCGACTTCCCTGACCATAAGAACCCTATTGACCTGTAATTACGGAAAATCCTGAGACTAAGAAGGTGAAAACCAAGAGAAGAACACGGGGAAACGGCTGAAATGCAGAGGTTAAACCCGGAGCCCCATGAGAACGTCCGAGCCAAGAAATAGGGAAGACATTAGAAAACGAGCGGGTATAGAGGTCTCCACTCGTCCTTGCTGTGTCTTGTTCCCTCATTGTAGTACCGTTTACGTAAAACCGTGTGGTTATGACGCTGCAACATGCGTTTCTTAAAACAGCACGGACGTGCGTGAACAATGCAGGCATGAAATATGTTGTAAAATTAGACCTCAAACTTAATAATGTAGGGTAAATTATGTTTATTTAATAAGTACTGAAGAATTATATAAGCCCTTTATCGATGTTTCCGTTCTCAAAACAAATTTGAAGACATCTCTGTTTTAGATTTCCCAATGGGAATTATGTCGTTTTATTATAACCTAAACGATAAAAATTTAGTTTTTGTACTAATATTAGTGTGTTTATTTAACTCTGTCTCATAGTATAAAAATTCAAACACCCAATTTATGCGTGACTTATTTGTACTATGAGTATTTACTTCAAAGAACGTGTGATTCTGCCTCGTTATTTTTATTACAGGAAGTGGATGGACACATTGGATATTGAGCATTACAATGAGATGCCCAGTACAGATACAACCTAGTAGCATCTATTTTCATCATATCTCAACCAACGAAGAGTACTCACCATAGACTCCAGGCAATTTTCATCCCAGCTTCGTCTACGAAAACAACAGTTACCTTTGATCGTTGTTTCTTCGACCATGAACCATATTACGTATCAGGTAACCTTATATTTGAATCTCAGTGTCCAGTGCTTTATCGAACTATATAATCACATAAATGCTGAGAACCCCATCGATTAGTACAAGATATAAATACAGAGATATCACCTTAGATAATCATTATGGACCCCAGAATCATTTGACAGTATAGTGATGATATTTGAAATTAAATGATATTTAACGATATTTGAAGTTAAACGATATTTGAAGATATTTGAAGTTGAAGTTAAAGACAATATGTGGAAAGAGTCACTATAATCATTTGACCGTATAGAGATGATATTTGAAGTTAAATGATATTTAACGATATTTGAAGTTAAACGATATTTGAAGATATTTGAAGATATTTGAAGTTGAAGTTAAAGACAATATGTGGAAAGAGTCACTATAATCATTTGACTGTATAGTGATGATATTTGAAGTTAAATGATATTTAACGATATTTGAAGTTAAATGATATTTAAAGACATTTGAAGATATTTGAAGTTGAAGTTAAAGACAATATGTTGAAAGAGTCACTATAGTTTGATGTCAACCCGTTCCAAATCCAAACTTCAATTCCCCCGTGATTAAACTAGGAATCACCGCAAAGGTTAATCGACGCAAGCCATGAGCTAACAATTTTATAAAAGGCACAAATGAACAATTTTACGCGAGAATACATTCTCTATGTGCCTCAAAATATCCTAAAAATGATATGCTGAGAAGAAAATAAACGCACTCCCAGTGTTCGACCCCTTAATGATAAGGCACCCTATGAACTATCAAAAAAAGGCAGGTGAGAATGAACCCTGATAGCATATGCCAACACCTGTAGTGGGAATCATCATTTCCCAGTTGACAATTAGAGAAAACTTGTCGTGTGAACACAATCAGGCTCGAACTGTTCCATGAAGAAACAATAACGTAAATGCTTCAAAATTTTTGCCAAGACAAAAAGAGTGAAGGACAATAATTTACAACAGAAGGATGGAGTACACTAAAGACTCGAAGGTGATGAAATAGATGTGAATTTACATATTTTACTTCCTAATAACTTTGATAACTCAAAAATCCCAATAGTGAAAGTGTTTTAATGTTACCAGTGAATATGGTAAACCCAATATTGTTTGTTATAAATCATTCATGTATGCACCGCTAGAAGTTCAAGTAGAATTAGGTGTAGTATTATCACGTCATTCATTTAATGTAGCGTAGATAGAATGTAGTATGCCATATAGACAGCAAAATAAAAAAAGGCCTTGTAAAAATAGAATTAAAAAAATCTTAAGTATAGTAGCTAGCCTAGAACCATGAATAATCTTAGTCCGGTAGATGAATTTTAGATAGAAATCTAGAATAAATAAGAAAAGTAATAGAGAAAATTTTTAGCACTCCTGATTAAGCCATAACATAAATATAAAATAATTATGTAGAGGAAATTTTTAATAAATCGCGAACATTTTAAATGCCCAAAGGCAAGCAATTACTAATGACGGGGCGTCATTAATTGATGGGAAGGGTAATATGTACCATGAGTAAAATGCGATGTATTTAAAATTCCAAAATACAGTTCCTTCTTTCTAAAGATAATTCTGACTTCCTATAATTAAGTTAAATCTAATTTCAAAAATGAAAAATCCGTAATCAGCAAAGAGAAAAGTGCAGTCACCCCCAGACAAAGGACGGTACTATCAAGCTTTAGATTTTGCTAAGAGAGTGAGTAATAAAAAAGATGCTACGTACAATATTTCTAAGGAAGTTTAAACGATAAGAACCGTGTGAACGCTTGAATCATCAGAAATATTTAAAAGAATTTATTAGACGAAAGGTTTGCATCCTTGGACCACTCGGGCCAATTATGAGCCAGTTCTTACAGCGCAGGACTGAAGAGCTACCTTTGATAGTGGGGTAAAAAATGTTTTTGAAGGTATTCGTAAAGTAGATTCAGGACAATTTAGACGGAGATTCGCAAGTCAGAATCAGGACCATTCAGATAGAAGTCTTAAATTCTTTCATGTTGTATCTCGGTCACCGTTATTGTCATTTGGAGTGACCCACTGCTGTTCACCTAAATATGTAAGTTTCAATAAATCTATTGCTTTTTATCTGTGTTTATTTCATTTTATATGTCTGGATCTAGCCTAATGATAGCTAATTAGTTCGCAAAATCTCCAAGGTAACGTTCCCAGGGAATCGGATCTCAAGATAGATCAATAGAAAAAGAGGTCACGTTTACATGGCTGTACATTTTATCTTCACTCAATAATTGAGGGTGGCGCAGACCTTGTTAGCACAATCTTCAGCGCTATAAGCGGCTCTATCGGAGAAATTACAAGGTGTAAGTTCGCGGCCTTTGGGCATAGTATCGCCTTTGACGCGGTCAATATTTAGTACCACATTTAGTATAGCCAGCCAAATTTTTCCATCGCTACAAAAGTTTAGAAGAATAGGAATATAAGTCTGTAAATAAAGATTAGAATATTGGAAGCGACAGTGATGACAGTGGTCAAATATGGTTCTGAAGCAAGGGCGCTCCGAAAAGCGGATGAAGATTTGCCAGATTTTTTCCAGAGAATTTGCTTACGGACTGTTCTGGGTACCCAGCTGATTGACCGTATTTCAAACAATAGGCTGTACGAAAAATGCGGTTCTATCCCTGTTTCTTGGGCTTTAATAAGAGAAAGGTTGAAATGGCTTGGGTACGTTCTGCGGATGAAGGAGGACAGATTGCCAAAGATTGTCCTGTTTGGCCAACTGTCAAGGGCTAAACGGAAAGCAGGTCGTCCGCGGTTGGGGTGGGAGGATGTCATAAAGAAATATTTCAGGGAAATGGGAACTTCCTTGGCGGGTGTGAATAGGGAGGCTTTGAATAGATTGGGATGGAGGACGAGCGTGCGTAGCTGTGTTGGCCTCAGGCGGCTTGGTGCTGAGGTGAGTTATTAGATATTATCTGTTATGTTTGAGTATGTTTGTATTTGATCAATTAAAAAAAAAAAAAAATATGCAGGTGAAGTTAAAACATAAGTGGTAATAGCTATTTATGCCATATTTCTCAAACTGGAATTTTAGTTTTTTGTGATGTAATTATTATAAAAAGCCCATTTTGGATTCTAAAGTGTAAAAAATGGGACAATTTTTTTAAATTTCTCAAAGTTTCAATAATATGTTTAAAATCAAAATTAATTCTATTTGTAATTTCAACTGTTCTTTTGAATATATGTATGCAAAAAATAAATAGTTTTTTTTCCGAAGTTTTCACTACTTCGGCCATTATATTTTGTAAAAATGCGATGAATCTCGCGGTCTGGAATTTTTCTTAGGTGGTGCCTCTTATGGCCCACGAGCCAAAGGTTTGCCACCCTTGACCTGTTTTATACATTTGGATTAGTCGCAGGATAAAAAAAGGTTCATAAGGGCAACGACAATTTTGAACCTAAGTTATGATTCATGATTTATCCAAACCCATCTACATCAAGAGGACAGAAAGGCTATCTTGAGATAAATCGAACAATAGGACCCTCTTCTTCTTAAACGACTCTTCACACATTAGTCAGTTTATGTTAGGAATTTAGTATGTTTTCTCAATTTGTTTGGTTCCATGTTTTCTCTCCGTAACCGTCATAGTTGATATTTTTGCGTACTCAGACTAAAGACGACTTGTTCAAGCTTAATTTTAGAATTTATAAAAATCGTAAACAATAGGGCCGTTTTTTAGCACTAAGATCTTTCATCTTTCTGAAAAGATTATCGTTTTTTCAACTCATCTTTATTCTAAAACCTTACAGCTCAATGATGTTAGCAAAAAGCGTGAAAGACGCCATATTTCTGCCATATAGAACAATGATGAGAGAACTTTGATGATATTCTCATCATTGTTCTCAGACCGCTGATCAGAGCAGAATGATGAAAGACGTTTGCATAAAAACAACAAAAGATGTAAGATCTTAGTTCAAAGATTTCACTTTTAAGCGTTTTCTGACAAAAGATGTAACTAGACCCCGGCGCCGCGCCGGCGGATCGACCGAACGCCGCCGACGAGAGGCCCGGTCGAACGCCGCCGAAGTTTCGTAACGCCGCCGGCGCGCCGCAGGCACGCCGCCGCCGGCAGAGGCGGCGGCGTTCGGTCGACTTTAAATTTTTTTTACGGCGATTCTTTATTGCGTCAATCGTAAAGTCGGAGCTTTTTCTTCTTGTGTGGTTTAGTATTTCGATTTTCCTGATTAGAAATCAAGCAGAGCGTGCACTATCCCCAAATTTTCGGGTATTTCCCCGAAAATCTATGCGTCACCTCGAAAAAAATTTGGTTCCCCGAATCCCCGAAAATCACGCAACCACGGTGCCACCCCTAGTGATTTATCACCAGTGACTTTCCCTGCCAAATATTACTTTGTATACCATAATTCTTCACTGCTCTCTTGTTCATTAATTTTCGTCTCTTTTGTTACTTTGCATAAAAACCAGACAGATCCAATATGCTATTGCAAATATTGCGATATACACAGTTCTTCATATGATGACAAAAAAAAGTATCGTCTTTATGAAATGAGTTTAAATCAATTCGAATGCAGTTTCCCAATCGCTATTTCTCACATCATTCGTAGTCAAGAATTTTATTTTCAAGTTGAATAGAATTATAGAACGCATTCACTACTATACAGCTTCAGCCTTTTGTTGGATTTTGAAATTGACAGCCGACAGATTGTTTCTACAGCTGAATTGTAAGTTTGCAGATTTGTCTTTTGCTGTTTTTAGATAAGATTTTCTTAATGTTTAATACTCAATTATTGAACACCTGATAGAAAATACAATCTTCTTTCTGAAACATTTTTACCCCCCCCCCCCAAAAAAAAAAAAACAGCCTTTGGTTGAGACAAAATTTAGCTATAGATTAAGCTATGTACAAGGTTGGGGAATTAAAGATTGAACCAGAAGTTACCCCAAAAATATGATTCATAAATAAATTGTAAATTATTGCCTATAGGGGAGGGGGATAGGAGGCTATTATTTTTAAATGATAATACCTCATTTTTTTTTGAAAGCAGGGATGCCAAAAAGATAATTATTTTTTTTCATTTTAAGTGGAGACAGAAGAAAATGATATCAAATTCCCTGGGAAAGCATTGAAATATTTTGATAGACCCAGGGCCCCCCATTAGGACTTGTTCATTGTCTTGGGTATTTTGCGATTTCTCATAGGCTACTGGCCTTATTTGGCTTTTGTGTGTGCTCCCTTTTATTTCGATTCTTTGGATCTTATGGAATGCCATGGCGAATCTGTCACTCAGTTTTCCAATAATTTGAGGTATATCTGAATAATTTCGACATTTTTTTTGTTGTCTTTGTACCCCTTTACTCATACCCTCAATTTTTTTTTCAAGGAACACTATGCTGTTTAACGTTATTTTGCGTGTTTGTTTGAACCATATAGTGACCTTTTTAATTATTCAGTAAATTATTTTTTCTAATGAAAGCTGAGACGGTATCCTATCAAGGTGGTATCCAGAGGGGGGGGGGGGGGGGGTAGGGAGGTATCATATTTAAATGATAATAGCTCGAAATTTTATTTATTGAAAGCAGGGATCCCAAAAAGTTCATTTTTTTTTAATTTGAAGCAGATACGGCATCCTATCAAGGTGGTTTCCAGAGGGGGTGAGGGGGGTATTGAGCTATCATATTTAAATAATAATACCTCGATTTTTTTTAAAGCAGGGTGCCAATAAGTTAATTATTTCTTTTTATTTAAAGCAGAGACGGTATCCTATCAAGATGGTATCCAGAAGGGGGGCATAGGGAGTTATTATATTTAAGTGATAGTACCTTGATTTTTTTTATTGAAAGCAGGGATGCCAAAAAGTTGAAAAGTTGACAAAATTAACAAGATTTTCGTGAGTTATACTTGATACAGCACTTGCATGGTTTTATCGTCCAAAGGGAAAGGGACATATGCGTCCAATCCGGTTTTTTTTCTATTGATGAAACGGGTTTACTTTGAAAAAATTCATTCACATGTACCAGGCAGATTCACACTAAAACGAATTGGTGTGACGAAAGCGATATCGACATCCCCACCTAACGTTGCGCTCGAGTAACAATGGCGCCCTTGGTCCAGTGCCCAAGTTACATTAAAAGGCCAGGTCATAATAAAAGCTTTCAATTTTAGAGGTTCAAGGAGGAGTCTTTGACAGTCTTATGACCTCAGGGTACTAGATGTTGCAACGTTCTTACGTATCAACAATGGTTTAGAAAATTAGATCACCCCACAAATGATTATCAAAAATATGCACAAATGTAACATTTGGAATATTATAACACTTTTTTCAAAGCTTTGAAGAAAAGCAAAAAAGTCTAAATACCCCTAACTACGCTTGAAAGCTATTCTAAACAGAAACTCTTTGGAGATATCCATGGAAATGACCATAGCAGAAGCTTTGAGCCTGATTGGGGATCAAAGAGGAGTCTAAGTATTTTGACGATAGGTGACTTATTGTTGCGACTTTCTTAAATTTGGTAATTCTTGTGAGCATTTGGAAATCAAAGCTTAAACTCAATAACTGATACTAAGTGTCCTAACATTTTGCTTGGATTAAAAGTGACGAACTAGGATGAACATTTCAACATCTTCCTGGAGCTACTTTAGTCTGCATATTATTTCATTTAATTACACTTTAAACGGATGAGCTTTTCATTTTTTACCTAAGAAAATAGCTGGCACTTCATTTTTCTTCATAGCGAATAAACTATTAAGTGTTTTTTGTTTCATTGTAATTGAAGTGTTCTCATGTGAAGCGTTCATCATGTATTTTTTAATTTAATAAATTTACTCCTTTTAGATACAGTTTATAATTTGACTGATATTAGGTATTTATCAGTTTATAATTTGGAATGAATCCCCAAAAGAAAAAATGAATAATATCCAAAAGAGCAGCCAAAAGCGATAAAAAAGCAGCAGTTCAGCCTTAGCCTACATGACATATATTCTATAAAGAAGCCAAAAAAAAACTTTAAAATGCATTTTTTTTAAAATTGTAATTAAAAACCAGTTTTTAATACAAGAAGGCTTCTTAGGAATCCAAAAGAGCAAAAAAAAAACAATCAATATCAAAGTCGCCCATTTCAACTGTTTTAAATGTGACAAAACAGATATAGGCAAAGGGCATTATGAAAAAATTAAGCTTCTAAGTTCAAATTTTTATTCAAAGTTTTTACCCAGATAACTGAAGAATTTTGTGATACGGTATTTGAAGTTTTGTATGCAGTAATGCTCGATGAAAAAAAACTACTAATTTTGAAAATTATTTATGTTAAGAATACATAGCTAATAGATACTTCAACTACTCGTATTATGCAAGGGTTCTGAAACGCCACAACCATTTCGTTTCTACCAGATTTCTACTTCTCTTGATGAATAACGAAGAAGACCATTCTCCAGCCAGCGACTTGTGAATTTTTGATCTCATTAATAGGCTCGAATCTGTTGTAAATTTAAGCTGTGATTTGAGAAGGACTAATGAAAACATTAATGTTTGCGGTCAACATTGATCGCGCCGGTTGCACGCCGCCGACATCTTACCGGCGGCGCGCCGCCGGCGTCTTACCGGCGACGCGTCGTGCTGTTTTTTCCCCGCCGCCGCCGGTCTTCCCTCATCGGCACGGCGCCGGGGTCTAGATGTAACATCTTAGCACATTGATGAGTGAAAAAACAGCCCTATAGGTAGCGCTGGCCCTATTCATGTTCCATTATCATCATCGGTTCCCCATATTCATGATAGATACGCCATTGCACCTTTGAATGTATTTCTAAGTAGAATCACAGCCCATCCCGACAAAAATGTCTATGACAGGGGCAAATAGAACCCCAATTGGAATGCCGGTTCCAAAACCAGTTGTGAATACTAGTGGTATGTCTCTTTTAAAGCCTAGTTATCTGAAGAGTGCTACTGAACAAAGTCAGCCTGCACCTGCAAGTAAAGTTGTAAATCAATTTCATCAACCTGATTATTCCCAGTTTACTGAAGCCCAAAATTACACAGAAGAGCAAGCATATGGAGAGATACCGTCTGGCTTTAACAAACCACCAAGCTTTGAAAAAACACCAAGCATTGATAAACCACAAAGAAATGAAAAGAGTGCAGATAAAGACTATAGAAGACATGATGATAGAGATAGAGACAGAGGAAGAAGAGATAGGTATGATGATAGAGACAGAGGAGATAGACGAAATAGAGACAGACATGATAACAGAGATAGAGACTACAGAGACAGATCTTATGATCGGGATGATTACAGGTCTTCTAGATCAAGCAACTCAAGCTCTAGAAAAAGAGATACTTCAAGTAAGTTTTGTATTACTCATGCTTTGCCTGTTTTTAAATTTTTCTTGGCTGTTACAATCTTAGGCAAAGCTAGGCTACCATAGGCTATTAGGTTAGGGTGTTTGATGATCCATAGCCCACTAGTAGATGCACCTTTAAATAGGCTACTTTCAAAATTTACTAGCCTAGGTTATTGTTGCCAATTCTGTTTTGAGTCCTTAGGGGATGCCTTGTTCTTTATATCCTATTATTTGCTGGCTTGTCTGAGATTCAAAGGATGATACTAGGCTACCACTAATAAATTCTTGGTGATACAATGGTAAATTCTAGATCAGCTATTTTTTGCTAGGCCTATCTTGGAAAGGGGATAGGTTAGGAAAATAAGTGAATCCAGGGCCAAAAATATACCTTGGGAAGGTAGGTTATTAGCCTACCTAGCTTTGGGATACCACCAGATGGCTAATTTGACAGTGTAGCCTATGTAGGGTAAAAGATCAGTATCCAATTGAGCAAAATTATGTAAAACTTAAAACCTCATATCTTGTTATCAAATTAGAGTTGAAAAGGTTTGTATAGGGTAAAAGACCTCTTTTTGGGAAAGACCACTTTTCTTTGGCATTTCGGAAAAATAGCAATGGGTTTTTGGACCACCCCTTTTTACTACAACATGAAGCAATGTGAGGGCAGTAACAAGAACCCCGCCTTCTTGGTCAAATTTTCACCAATCATTTGTCAGCATAAATTAAAAATATGGTCTCTGTTTTGAAAAGCAATTGAAAAGAAAAACTATATTTAAATATTTGTGATTTATAGAATAAATATCAAGCAATAAAAGTTACATTTCTAGAATCAGAAGAAAATCAGCTTTCTATTAATATATGAATAAAACTGAAACACTAAAAGGATATATACATCAAAATAGGATAATCGGTATTTCCAAAAAGAGGTCCCTGCAGGTAAGTCAATAAACTAAGAATTTCATGTCTCTGATCTTAAATAATCTGAATAATAACCATATTGATGCATAGCTTAGACTTTTTGCTATTCATTAATATACCCAATCCTTCTCAATTCCTCTTTGGTAAAAAGGTGTGAGGGTTTTAGTTTTACATAATTTTGCTCAATTGGATACTGGTTTTTTACCCTATGCCAATGAATAGCTAAAAATCCAAGCTATGCAACAACATGGTTATTATTAAAATTATTTAAGATCATTCACTGAAAATGATTAGTTTATTGACTTACCTAGAAAGACCTCTTTTTGGAAATACCAATTATCCTATTTTGATGTAAATATCTTTTTAGTGTTTCAGTATTATTCACATATTAATAGAAAGCTGATTGTCTTCTGATTCTAAAAATACAACTTTATTTCTTGATTTTTATTCTATAAATCACAAATATTAAATATATATTTCTTTCATTTCACCTGCTTGTCAAAACAGAGACCACACATTGGATTTATGATGACAAATTACTCCCACTGGGCTGGCTCTAGTGAGAGATGATTGGGTCTACACTTGCATTGTGTCATACTGTAGTAAAAAAGGGGCAGTCCAAAAACCCATTGCTATTTGTCCAAAATGCCAAAGAAAAGTGGTCTTTCCCAAAAAGAGGTCTTTTACCCTATATAAAAATCTTTAAATTAGCCAACTGGCCAACCAGTATTTTAAGCCTAGGAGTCTAGCTGGACATAAGGAAATAGCCTAGCCTATATTAAGCAAACAATTTTATTCCATAGGCTAATATGCAGAATAATCCTAGTTAATGCATTTTGCAGGGGGAGAGCCTTTATCTTCACTTCTTTCCTTGTTTTTCCAATTTTTCTAAGACATTCATGAATTTCTTAGGACCTATATATTCACAGAATATATATCCCCACCCCCCTAATGTGCAACTATATACCTAGAATTGTATCCTCAATCTAAATATAACTTCCATTTGCATCAAATGAATTTTACTCCCATATTAGCCATATGGTGGATGTCCCCTAGCTTTTATGTTAACCTTCTTATGACTTCTAAGTCTTTTGTTTTATGAAATTGAAACCTTGCAAAATAGATCTTCTGCTTAAATAAAGTAGCCTACAAGAAAAGTATTTTTGGTTTCACAACTTTGTTATAGGGTTTCAAAGACCTGCAAATAGGCCTAGATTAGCCTACCTAAGTTTAGAAAAAACCATTGATATGGCTTCAAAATTTACTCAAATAACAGGAATTAGGCTAGCCTACATTTTCAAACTAAAACCAGAGAAAAATAAACTGAAAATTTTGATATAATATGGTTTTGTCAAAATTCTGATAGGTATAGGCCTTTTAAGTAGGCAGATTCCTAAGAAATAGGCATAAAAATCAGAAGAAAGTTAACATAGTAGGGTAAAAGACCAGTATCCAATTGAGCAAAATTATGTAAAACTTAAAACCTCATATCTTGTTATCAAATTAGAGTTGAAAAGGTTTGTATATGCCAATGAATAGCTAAAAATCCAAGCTATGCAACAACATGGTTATTATTAAAATTATTTAAGATCATTCACTGAAAATGATTAGTTTATTGACTTACCTAGAAAGACCTCTTTTTGGAAATACCAATTATCCTATTTTGTTGTAAATATCTTTTTAGTGTTTCAGTATTATTCACATATTAATAGAAAGCTGATTGTCTTCTGATTCTAAAAATACAACTTTTATTCCTTGATTTTTATTCTATAAATCACAAATATTAAATATATATTTCTTTCATTTCACCTGCTTGTCAAAACAGAGACCACACATTGGATTTATGATGACAAATTACTCCCACTGGGCTGGCTCTAGTGAGAGATGATTGGGTCTACACTTGCATTGTGTCATACTGTAGTTAAAAGGGGCAGTCCAAAAACCCATTGCTATTTTTCCAAAATGCCAAAGAAAAGTGGTCTTCCCCAAAAAGAGGTTTTTTTCCCTAGGCCTAGCTTGATAATACCTTCCCAGAGTTAGTTTTTTGCCCTAGATTCTTTACTGAAGGCTTAATTTTCCTGACCTGACCACTTTCCAAAATAGTAAAAATGGTGAACATCCACCACATGGCTAATATGGGAGTAAAGTTCATTTGTGATGCAAATGAATGTTATATTTAGATTGAGGATGCAATTCTAGGTATATATTTTCACATTAGGGGGGTTGGGGTATATATTCTGTGAGTATATAGGTTCTAAGAAATTCACAAATTTCTTAGAAAAACAAGGAAAGAAGTGAAGATAAAGGCTCTCCCACTGCAAAATGTGTTAACTACAATTTTTCTGCATATTATGGAGTAAGAATTGTTTTCTTTATATGTTTCCTTATGTCCAGCTGGACTCCTAGGCTTAAGATACTGGTTGGTTGGTTGGCTAATTCAAAGATTTGTATATATATAGACTGTCAAATTAGCCATATGGTGGTATCCCAAAAGTAGCTTATCTATAATTTTACCCTAACTTTTGTGTTTTTGTTTTTTTTTTAATTTTTGGGAGTTAATCCCAAGCCCCAATGTTCTTATATATATTTAGGCTATTACCTAGTAAGTCAGTAGGTAAGTTTATTTGTAACCAACAATAGGCTATAAAATAAATGCTGAGTAAAAAAGAAATAAACAAATGATATAATCCACAGGGAAATAATATGGAAAATACAACATAAATAACATAACAATATCCATAGAATCACTAATCTAGAAAAAAAAAATAAGTGAGGGGGTCACTGGCACATATCATCCTTGGAGCATTGGTCCTCAGATCCTTAGTGATGTTGTCAAGCAGCACTAGAGTGTTGATAAGTCCAAAATGAGAAATAATATTGTGTTTTCTGTACCACCTTGGTAAATATAGTGGGAATTTACCATATTTAAAATAGCCTCTCCTTAGCTGAAGATGGCCTTTTTTCTGCATTAGAGGCTGCAAACCAAAAAAAAAAGAATTGTAGGAGAACAAAAACTATGGTAAATTACCTTAAATCGCACTTGCTAGCGATATGGACGAGTCCAGTGTACGCCAGTTAGTGATGATAGGGCTGCGGGACATCAGCTTCATCCCATTGCGTAAGCCATAGTTTGGTTTCCCATTCCTTATCGAGATTGGCTTTGAAACTGTCAACGGATGGTGAACTCACTGTCATTTGCTCAGATCGTTCCAGAGGCTTATGATGCGGTTGGAGAAGAAATGGTTCCTCTTCCTTGTATTAGCACGCTTCTGAAAAAGCTTCGCTGAATGACCCCTGGTTCTTGACAACTGGGCAGGCTGAAAGAGGTCCTTGTTGTCAGACTTGAGCAGTTTGTAGGTCATTATCATATCACCTCTTTGCTGACGGTATGTCAGAGTTGGTAGCTTGAGGCTCTGCAGTCGGCATTCATACTCTTTGTCTCTGAGCCCCTTTACGCATTTTGACGCCCGTCTTTGGACAGACTCGAGAGCCATCTGGTCTGTTTTATTAATTGGCGTGGCGACACACATTCCAAATTCTAATCTCGGTCTCACCAGGCTCTTGTAAAGTTTTGTGATTATTGCAGGGGGTCTACTTGTCATTGTATGTTTGATGAGACCAAGAGTTTGGTTCGCCTTTGCTACTGCAGCTCGGGTGTGGCAGTTGAAATTAAGGTCTTCATCTACAACAACCCCCAGATCTCTTTCAGAGGGACTCTCAGAGAGTGGCTGTCTCACACCAGCATTTGCTGACATCGAGTATTGCCATCGTGGGTTATTTCTTCCAAAATGGAGAACCTTGCACTTTTTGACATTAAACTCGAGCCTCCATGTCTTGGCCCATTTGCCAAAGCTGTCAAGATCTGACTGTATTGAGGTCACACCTTGCTGAGTTCCAACAGGACCAATGAGCTTTGAGTCGTCGGCGTACAGGCTAAGCTTGCTTGTAACGGTTCTTGGAGCGTCATTAATATATACATTGAAGAGTGTAGGTCCCAAAACTGTTCCTTGAGGAACCCTGCTTAAGACCTCAGCTATTTCGGAGTAGTAAGCTCTGCCACCTTCACCAAAAACTCTGACCTGCTGCTTTCTTCCCTTTAGGAAAGACGTGATCCAGTCCACCACTCCCTCTTGAATTCCAATTGCCTTCAGTTTCAAATGAAGCCTTCGATGGCAGACTTTATTGAAGGCTTTAGCAAAGTCTAGCAAGATCATATCCACTGGGAGACCTTGGTCGAGGAGCTCAGTTATGTAATTATATGAGTCAATCAGATTGGTTTTGACTGATCTGCCTGGTCGGAAACCATGTTGTTGTTTTGATAGAAGGTTATTTGTGATCAAATGTCTAAGAACGGCAGTGTTGACAATACCTTCTAGGATTTTCCCAACAGCAGACGTAATACTGATTGGCCGATAACTGCAAGCTTTGCTCTTGTCTCCTCCTTTATGTATTGGCAAGATATGGGCTACTTTCCAGTCCATTGGTATGACTTTAGTGTCAATAGATTTCTGGAAGAGTCTTGAGAGGGGTATTGCTAGTTGGGAATGAGCTTCCTTTAAGAGTCGTGGATGTATGCCATCAGGCCCAACAGACTTATTTGGATTAAGCTTTTTAAGCCGAGATTCGAGCTCAGCCTGATCCACTCTTATTGGTGACATTTGAGTGGTGATTTCGTAGCATGGTGGGGTTGGCAGGGGGGCTTTGTCTGCGGGTGTGAAGACTGATGTAAACTGGTGGTTCAAGGCATCAGCAATTTCTTGGGGGTCGTTTGACTGGGCTCCATTACAAACCAGCTCCGAAACCGTGTGTCTACCAGGCTTATGTGCTGAGGCATAATTCCAGAACTTCTTGGGATTGGTTTTTGAGGTTGCTGCGATGGCCTCCTCGTATTTATCTATCAGTTCTCTGGACAGGGCTCGAACTTTGTTCCTTGCGGCTTTGAACTTTACCAGGTAGTCTGTTCTGTGGGGGTCCTGATTTATGAGCTTCGACAGTTTCTTCTTCTTGTTCCTTGCACTTTTCATTTCTCTGGTCATAAAGGGAAGAGTTTTCGGTTTTCGTCTCCACGTGGTAGTTGTATTTCTACTGACAGTGTCTAACAACATATTTTTCATTTTCTCCCACGTGTCCTCTACCTCCTTCGTTTCGACAAATGACCAATCGCACTGACAGAGTTCACGCCTGATTTGATTGTAGTTTCTATACACATGTCTGGTTAGATTCGATGTCTGTGGGTACAATCGAAATCGGCATTTTATAGCTATGTGATCACTATTTCCAAATGGGGGTTGCGATTCTATATCAATGAGTGACTCAGGATCATTTACCAAAACGAGATCAAGGAGTGAAGGATTCTGTCCCTCTCGATATCTGGTCGGGAATGTCACTGCCTGGAACAGCGAGTGTGCTTCTAAGCAGTCAAGAAAAGACTGCGTAACCGCGTTACTCGTGTGGCCGTACCCCTCAGTCCACTCAATCATAGGTAAGTTAAAGTCGCCGACTATGACTAGATTCTTACACTTTCGAGCAGCACCATCAATAGACCGGCATATAGCCGAGAGTGAGTTCTCCAGACTCGTCGAGGTGGGACTTCTGTAAAAACAACCAAGTATAATGGGACCCCCAGGTAGGTTAATAGATATCAAAATTTGTTCTACACATGGCTCATATTCTGACTTAATATCAATAGTGCCTACCTGAATCGTTTCTCGTACATATATGGCTATTCCTCTGCCACCATCCGTCAATAAGTTTGTCATCAGTCTGTATCCGGAAATCTGTATCTGGGATTCTATCAGGGGTAGGGAGGTTCGCTTTGGTTTAATCTCACAGAACGCATAAATATCAGCCTCATTTGCGGAGAGGACACATCTGACCTCCTGAAATTTCGAGGTTAGGCAATCAACATTGCTAAACACCACACTAAGTCCAGTAATTTTCTTGCAATGACTGTTGCCTGCATCTGTACTAAGTCCTTAAGAAGACATAGAAGTCTCTGGGTTTGCATCACTATAATTATCACTTGTATACACTGTACTTCGAAAATCACTACCATCTAACTGACTATTTACATAAGTTACTTCACTTGGTATATCTTCTAGAGTTCCTGTGCAGCCGGCGGGACTGCACGAGTCGGCACGTTTTTTGGAACTATAGCGTTGCCTCGGATAACCAAATTGGTTTCGCCTTGTGCTCGTTTAGCCCGCAACTCCTCGTATAATTTTGCTCTTTTCTCGCGGTCAGTCTTTGAGACATCATTACGGAACTGGATCGTATCTGACCCTTTTCTTTCATAAGACTTTTGAAGGATTTGTTTCTTAGTCTTAAAATCAGGGACCGAGAACATTATAGGAACAGGCTTGTTTCCGGTGCTGGTGGTTGCAGCTTGTCCTTGGGTTTGCAGATTACTCAGACGACGGACATTTGAGATGCTCACATTTGGCAGCCCATAATCACTCGCAAGGTATCTCTTGATGTACAGTTCATCACTTGTCTGAGGGGGGACACCGAAGACGACAATATTAAGCTTTCGGCGCTGCCGGTCCCTGTCGTCTGCAATCATGTGTCTAACTTTAGTTTCAAGCTGCACCTCAAGATCATTTTTCAATGTCCGAATCTCCGACTCGACCAATCTCTGAACTGCTGCCTGGTCGAATGAGGTGCACTGTTCGATAGTAGCCAACCGACTTTCAACACCACTAAAGCGGTTATCGATATCAGTGGTTAGCTGGTCTCTTAGTTCGGCAAACGCTTCTTTCACTGCATCCTTAACTTTAGTGTCCAGTTCCTTTACAGCACTAAGAGCAGACCGGAATGGTTCGAGATTCTTATCCATAATCTTCTGAATATCGTTCAAAGATGCCCCACTCGCCACTTGAGGGTTACTTTTGCAAAGTGGGCATTTCCACTCACAGCCAACTCGTCGCGTCATTTTAGTCAGTAGTGAGTACTCTGCCTCTGACATTTCTAGACAGTCAATGCATATCCAGAGGCCACAGCCATCACAGTTCATAGCACATGAATCCTCATGCAAGTTCTCATCACATGTCGCGCACTTATCGGTCCCTTTTTTTGGGCTCTCGCGAAGTCTCTTTGGCGGCATCGCGCTGGCAACGCTGTTCTAACTTGTTTTGAGTCGGCAACACTGCTTCACGCAAGCTAGCTATTTATAATGGTTAAAATGTCAAGAAATACTTTGATGGTGAGTTTAACTTTTAAATTAAACTTAGTCTATCCTTGAATGTCACTTTTTGATGGAGTAGGCTCACTTCGTCCGTGTTAATTTTTCACTTGACAATATTCGAGGTAGACAGAATGTGGGAAGTGCAATACTCAAATCACCTATTCCCAGCAGTTTAAGGATTAAAATCCCGCTGGTACCAATTCGGCCTCTTGTTTGTTTGCTATTGCTCCCTTCTGCACAAATTATCCACCAAAAATACGCAAAAACGGACGAGCCAACGTAATCAATGGTATTTTAGTATTTAGCGTTTGGCAACTGCGCTTTATTACTGGCTACAAATTCAGAAGAAGAAGAAGGACACTGAATTCAGCCTGGCTTTATTTACAAACAGATAATCAGCTGTTTATTAGCAGACAAAGGACAAGTCCCTTGGGAATAGAAAATAAAAATTTTCTAACATCAAAATTCAGGTAAATAAAGTGAAACACCAGGGAAAACCACTTAAAATGAAACTTGATATCAAGTATAAGCAGATATGGTAAAAAATGGGTAGAAATAAATGTTCTTTCTCACAAATTTGGTAAATAATCCTTTATTCAATTTCACACCTCCCAGTTGCTGTTGCAGTTATGAAAGTTTATGTAAGCCTAGGTGGCTGTATGTCCCTCTATTAGGTGAGATTTCACCATATGAGAAGCAAATACACTGCAGAGCACTAGCAACCAGAGATGAGTATGTAGTCAAAAGTGCATCAGGAAAAGTAATCCCATGCCATTTCAACTTTGAGACACAGTTCCAGCATAGGCAATAGACTAACAGCAGTATGTTCTAAAAACACAGTAGGAGACAGCATTCACACAGTCCACAAGCACAGTTTTAAAAATATATGGAGACAGCACACCACCTTGCCTGACTCCCTTCTTTACTGAGATAGGCTTGGATCTATGAAACATCCATTTTAAGCAAACCATTGAATTGGAATACCAATATTGAAGAATTTCTATGACAGAAGAATTAACTCCTGCTTTGACTAAGCAATGAAGCAAATGTACAATGTTGTCAAAAGTGCCCAAAATATCAACCTAGCAAAAACAAAGTGGCCCTTTTTGAATTTTTGCCAAGAATAGCAACTGACCAAGTATATGATGGGCTTGAGAACAACCAAAACCAGCTCTGAACCCAATTTGATAATCAGAAAAATCACATTCAGTCAAAAATTCAGGTAATACAGCATACTTGAACAGTTTGCTCACGAAACAGGACACTGTAATTGATTGATAACTGAAACACTGGTCTGTGTCCTTTCTGTTTTTCAAAACTGATGTTACAAATCCCAAAAGAAAACTATCTGGAACTAATGACTGGGCTAAACATATCTGGAATAGGAGCTGAAAGTGTGATAACAATGATGGACATGTAATGGGGAAGTGGTTGTAACACAGACCATCCATACCAGGAGCACTTGATTTCTTAACCCTCTTTAAAGCTCAATAGATATCACCACTAGATATTGACAATATATGGACTTGCTGAAAAACTTGAGAAATAGTATTTTGCAATAAGGAAGAAAAGATGGACTGGATAGAATGATTAAATATGGAAAAACACAAGTAAAATGAGCAACAAAATCA
Organism: Artemia sinica; assembly: GCA_027921565.1. NCBI lineage: Eukaryota > Metazoa > Arthropoda > Branchiopoda > Anostraca > Artemiidae > Artemia > Artemia sinica. The sequence continues at coordinate 2,420,492 of JAPEVW010000025.1, read as the reverse complement.
CTGATTTTGATAATTGAAATGGTAGCAGGCTGTTACATTGGACCAAGACTTCCAATCCAAGGGGCTGTCCAAAGCATTCAGGCAGGCTTGATGCAAAGAAGATCTAAACTGACATTTCAAATTTTGCTTAATTTTAAATTCTTCAGCTGATCACAAGCAATCCAAAGGTAAAGCCAAAACTTTGTGTGTTGTTTAGCCTTTTTCACTTCTGGGCACACATTCCACAATGGTTTTCTGGTGCCAAATCTAACATGTTCAACAGGAATTGAAACTGAAGCAGCTGACTTCAAACAATGCACAAGCTGGTAATAGTAACAATTTAAATCAATCTTAGCTGTCAGTGACCTTACAGAGGTTTGTAAAAGGTGAAAAGGCACTTTCAGGCTTGACAACAATGAGCAAAGAACATACAAATAAACTTCAGAATTTACTCATTTCCAATTTGGATTATCAAACCATTTATTATGTTAAGAAGGTCATAAGCCAGTAGAGCAGGGGACTCAATTTCACAAGTTAAAGGCAAGTGATCATCCTCAATTTTATCATCGAAAACAATGACAGGAGGAATCACAAGTGATCCATTTGAAACTATAATATAATCAAGGTTTGATCTAGCACCATCACAGTTATGAATGTAGGTAAACTGTTTATCTTTATTGACTAACTGATAACCACTAGGCAAAGCATCAAAAACAGGTCACTTCTTTCAGATTGGGACAGAAGATTGGCATTAATATCACCAGCCACAATCCAATTTAATCCCTGATTGGTGACTCTTAGCAGAAGTGTCCTGAGTTGCTTGCAAGACCCTGCAAAGACAGATGGGGAAGAAATGTTCTTACAATGGCATGGCATATAGACATTGATGAGGTCCATATTACTGCACTTTATTGCCAGTAATTATGATCAGAAGAAATAAGTTCAGGCTTCTGTGTGAGGCAAACTAAAGTTGTAAGGCTCCTAGAGGGTCAAATGCATGTTTTTAGCTCCACATACAAATGTGTGGTGAGTGGGTGACCATTTAAGAGTATCTGTATTGACTTCAGTTAGAAAATGTTCCTGTAGGAAAACAGAACATCAAGTATCAAGACTCTCACCAATAAGAAGATCTTTGTCTTTAGTTCCATTAATATTAAGTGAAACAAAGCAAAATCTGTTGCCATTAGCAATCATTAGCAATCATTTTGTATCCTTATTCAGAGCTTTTTTTTACACTGGGCATCTGAGACTATAGGAAACATGATTTCCCCTACAGTTGGTGTAATTCAGGCTTTTGGTGCAAGGATTATCACACGTTACAATGTCTAGCAGTGCACAGTGAACAATTGGGAGTGGGCAATTACTGACTATGTGGTTTGGTGAATGACATTGGTAACATCTAGGAGGTAAATTTCTGGAAAGGTCTAATTTTAAAAAGCTTGTATCCCAAATACAAACCCTCATTCATAGCTTTATTTATGGCATCATCATCTAGAAATTCAAGGTCAAAGGATCTGGAACTTCCAATTTTAGTTGCATCAACAAGACTGGGAATCAGACTAATAAGCTCTGATTTTTGCACAACAGCAGGGATGTTACTCACAATACCAAGCACTTTTTGATTAAGGCCATGAGTCAATATATTTAGCTGACTAGTTGCAGCACTGGCAAGAGAGATGGCTGAGACTTAATCTTAGGTATTAACTACCCATGTTTTCTTGACAATCAGATCTCATACTTATGATACCATCCAGGGTATCAAGAGTCTCTTTGCACTCAATAGGATCTTTGAGGTCAGTAGGTGGGTTTTTCAGAATAACTGCATAGGACGGTTTTGAAGAGACAGAACACTTGCATTAACAACAGAGGACATCCAATTGTTCATGGCAGGAGAGTTCTCACACACTCAGACAAAAGGAGTTTACACAGCAACTCAACACACAAAAAGCATTTGCAGGAATAAGTGGTACTTCACTAGGGTGGTGGATAACAAAGACTGGCAGACCAACATCATCAGCATCAAACTTTGTGATATTATTGATAATATCAGAGACACTGCCAATAATTATATTTGTGCCCACTCTCTTAGGCTGAATTTCTCCAGGATAGCAAAACTGGAATATTTGACTCCTCATTTTAGAAACCTGGTTGCCTTTTTTGAATCCTATTTTGGACAAAATTCAGAACAGGACAATAAACGAACAATCCAGCAGTCCACGCCATCAGTACTGAATGCTGAATAAATACAGAATGAAGGAACCTAGGAACAAAGGAAATATAAGGACCCCATCAGCTGTCTGCCACAATTTACAGGTAACTTACTACTGGCAGGTACAATATGTCACTTGCAGGAGGTTCCTTCCCCTCTTCTGCTAGTTCCCAGCATGCTTCTTAAGGATAAGAAATCACAAATGGCACTATAAAAATTGATACTATAGATGGCATGCCAATCTACCCAAGAATTTTTTTTATCTATGTGGGAGATTGGTGCTTTGTATATAATGCCCCCAAGTACTTTACATATAACCAATGCAAGACTTATAGGCAAATAATTGCTAGCAAGCTCACTTTTTCCTTTCTTTAACATCAAACTTTTAGCCCATTTTTTATGTCCTCTTTACAGATAAATGGCATAACCATATATTCTGGGGTTATTTGCTGTGGAAGGGAGTGGGGAGAGGGAGTTGGTTGTGGGTAGGGTAGAGAAATTTGTACCAAAGCTAGAGCCTCAAGAGGTTTGCTTTTTCTCTTGTATCTGAAACTTTTTGCCATCTTCCCTCTCATTAGGTCTGGGATATCCCATCTGTATAGGTTAGCTGCTGAAACATGGCACCAAAACATCTTTGGGTTTAGTTTAGTATCAGCTGTAGTTGCCTCTTCATGATCCCTTACAACCTGTGAGGTCAAATTTCTTAAGATGTTTCCATGTTTCTTAAACCTGTCATGAAGGTTGTCACTTCTACATTTTACTTACTTGGCCAATGCTCTTTTCTTTTTCCTTGTTGGTCTTTTTACTTCTTTGGCAGGAATGGAAGTGTTTCAGGTGGTAGGACCAATACTTGTTGGTTCTTTCCTTTTCAGCATCTAAAATAGATTTCTTAAAAGTTTCCCAGCTTTTCTCAATCTTCTGACTTACAACTGCATCCTCCCGTTTGACCCTGGATAGGTCCTGCCTTATCTGTGAAACATTTCTTTATCCTATTCCCCTCTTGTTATTTATCTATATCTCAGTAACAATGCAGATATGGTCACTGTTTTCAAGAGGAGGGTGGCAAGACATCAAGAGAACTTGTTCATGATCATTTATGACAACTAATCAAACAGTTCATAGTAACAAACTGTAAGTAAGGAACAACCTGGCTCAATGGTATCTGAAACTCTAGAAAACGGTATTTTGATACCAATAGATAGATCAAAAGAATCAGATTTTAATGCTGATTTCAAATATATCAGTTTCATCAAGTTTAGTCCTACCCATCAAAAGTTACCCACCTGAGAAAATTTGGCTGATTTTCGAAAAAAGGGGGAAAGACCCCCTAAAAGTTATAGAACCTTAATGAAAATCACACCATCATATTCAGCTATCAGAGAACCTTATTGTAGAGGTTTCAAGCTCCAATCTACAAAAATGTGGAATTTTGCATTTTTTGCCAGGAGAAAGATCATGAATGCATGTTTTTTTTTTCGGGGGTGATTATATCGACCCAGTGGTCCTAGAATATTGTGGGAGGGCTCATTGGAATGGAAATTAAAAGTTCTAGTGCCCTTTTTAAGTGACCAAAAAAATAGAGGGCAACTAGACCTCCTCCCATGCTAATTTTTTTCCCAAAGTCACCCAATCAAAATTTTGAGACATCCATTTTGTTCAGCATGTTCAAAAATATGATAAGTATGTCTTTTAGGATGACGTAATCCCCCAAAGTCCCCGGGGGGAGGGCTGAAAGTTATGAACTTTACCCAATGTTAACATATAGTATTGGTTATTGGGAAGTATACAGACGTTTTCAGGAGGGTTTTTTCTAGTAGTGGGGGGTCGGGGTTATGTGGGAGGATCTTTCCATGGGGGAAGGGACATTGCTATGAAGGGGACGCTGGATTTCCCAGCATTATTTAAAAAAAGATCAGAAATTAAATATATAAAAAAAAACAGTTTTCCAACTGAAAGTATGCAGCAGCATCAAAACTTAAAACAAATAGAAAATATTACATATATGTTTTGGTTCACCCCCTAGTCAATATCTCGCTCTTAAAGCCAAAGATTTTTTAGTACTTTCATAAGAACTATTTATTCTAATTAATGGCCTTTGTGATTAAGCGGTTATTTTTAAAGAATTGGAACAAAATTCGAACTTTAGCTTAAAGAGCAAGGTATTGACTAGGGGGCGAACCCCCTAATGTACGTATTAAAAATATATGAATATACAAATTCGTTACATAAGTTAATTCGTAAGTTACGTATATTTATTACTAATAAAAACGTTCGTAAATAAAATTAAACAAGTTTCGAGAATGCCATTTAACCAAATAAAAGTGAAATTAATATGCAAATTTTATTTTGATTATTCATGTACGGTGAGCCAAAATCAAAACCTGGATTAATTCAAAAACGTTCAAAAATTAAATAAAAAAAACAAGATTTTTTAACTGAAAGTAAGGAACGACGTTAAAACTTAAAACGAACAGAAATTATTCCGTATATGAAAGGGACTGTCCCCTCCGTTTTTTTATTTAATTCAAGGAAGGAGGGTTGCCGTTGATGTCTAAATTATGTCGGCTGATCTATGATCTGTGCCAGTATGGTAGGTTATTGACAAGGGATTTTTAGTGAAACAGGATTGGCTGCTTTTTTTTGGGGGGGGGGGGGTACCCCCAGCCTGCAACCCAATCAACATCAGGCATGTTAAAATCAGGGATTGATGGATGGACTTTGGTAAATTACACCTGTCATAAATGATTCAGGTTCAGTGTGGACTTTCAAGGAAATATTTTGACCAACTATTAGAGGAATGAATACAAGGGTAACTCAAAGTTTTAGCTTTCAGTCCAGTTCTTTAATTTATTGTAACTCCTCTATGACATTCAGGGTTATCTAAATTACTACACAGGTTGAATCCAGGAATTTGAATGTGAGATTCTTCCAGATTGTGCTCTGAGATTTTGGGTATATCTCACAAACATAAATAATATCAACATTAAAATCAAATTAAAAGCTTTCAGTTCAGCAAGTTCTGGAGCAAGAGTTTCAGAATTTGTACAAAGTACATAAACTGATTTTCCAAAGTCATTTAACTTTGTAGCAGTGCTGCAAATTTTGAGCATTCCTCAAAGCTCTGTGCTTGCCTGAACTAAATGAAAACAATATAGGGTCAGGCCTTGTAGCAGCTTTGATTCTGGGATCATTTTAGTTTCTTGCTTTTGGCAGATGTCAAATGTTCAGAATACTACCTACTCTGACTTGAACTCATTCTTTAAGAATTTTCTTATGAAAAGTGCATCATCTGCTTGGTGTGGTATCACCTATGCAGTGGTGTTTGGGCATCTGTTACATCTTTCTTGCTCTTGCCTGACAATTTTACAAACTTATAGCTTCTTAGCAACAACACGACCAACTATGTCCATGACTTCAGATACAGACACTTTTGTCTTGACACTTTCCTTGAAATAATGAATTTTAGCATTCACAGAATCAAAAGACATGCTTATGTCTTCCCTAAATGAGCCAAACATTTTCTTCGTTTCCTCTTGGTGCTCATTCAATGCAGTTTTTAAGATAATTTATTTTGGACCACTAACACACATGGCATCACCTGGAAGCAGAATTGGCATAAGCAAAGAACACAAAATTTCGAGAAAAACGTGGTTGAATGTTTGTAGTCTTGTAGAACAGAAATGGCTGGTGTAAAAAACGCGAAAAAATTCCATGCTGAAAAGCATGATATTATAAACATACAGTGAGAATTTTCAAGCAAAATATCAAACAGTTTTGATGCAATAAGTTGCCAAAATACTGTTGCATCAATTGGGTTTTAACAGTTGGTCAACTTGTCAGATATGTCAAAACTGTTTCAAGTGTTTTAAATACCAGACATGTGACTTATGGTAAAACTGACGTCTAAGGTGTGAGTACAAACTGAGTAAAACTTAAAAAAAAATTCAGGTATAATATATTAACAAATGTATACAAAAGAATGTTAAGAAATGGATTCAGTTAAATGTCATAATTATGCCTTTCATTTTTTTTTCTGCCTGAAGGCACTCTTGAAGGGTGACATATCCTCTGGTAATTCTACTGAGCTGGATAGACTGGAATTACTTTTGTGTAAGGGCATGTCCGTCCGAATTTCATTAGTTTCATAATGCAAATGGTCAGGCTGGGGAGTTCTCTGGCCTATTTAGCACAAACTTGAAACTTTCAATATCATATGTACCTTCCAAAAGTTTCTCCACATTTGCAACAGTAGCAAACAGTTTTCTATCTAATCTTCTGTTTCTCATTTTTGTTTGTTTACATTTTCTAAATCTTTTCTTCTAAAAAGTACAGGCGAATGCACAGATACATCAAAAAGTCCTCTGTTAAAAGTGCATAACTGATGTCAATTATGCTCCCAACAGATTGAAAATAATGCAAGTTATGTCAAAACGGTTTCGACTCGTGCATTGCATGGGAGTGTGATACGTTAAAACAGAGTCCAGATCCAGAAAGAGCATAAAATTTCCCACTAGATGGCATTGATAACTCAATTTTGCTTAAAGTGCCTAATACACCAATTCCACTTCCTGGCAACAATGGAGCATTCCTAGACACGACCCAGTCTGTGGCTCATTTTATTGTAATTGTCAAATTCCGCATCTGACATCAAGAGACACTCAGCACAAAATCATTTATTGCATTGATTGCACTGAATGGCCCTCTAACTTTCTACTGCACACCTGCCTGTGTCTTTTTCTGGTGTTGCTGCTTTTGGCTGTTTAGGTGTGTTTTTTCCGGGATTTTTGAATGGCGTCATGCAATCACAACAACATTATTGGCAGGAAATTTTATCAAACTGTTTGATCACATAGGCCAGATTCAGGATGTAATTTATCAAAATAAATATATCAGAACTTGGAATGTAGCACAAAAACAGAACACAGTAATGAAAAAGAAATTTAATAAAAAGAACAACACAATTAGCAAACAAAACAACTAGAGCAGAGGAATGCAATAGGCTACTGGAAAAATTGGTATTTGTCACTGAATCCATGCTGCAATAAACAGTAGACAGAACTCGTGGCAAGTGCTGGTGCTTGAATTGCCTTTCTCCAGCAGTTTAAGGATTAATATCTGGCCTGTACCAATATGGCCCTTCTTGTTTGCTATTGCTCTCTTCTGCACAAGTTATCTCCAAGTAAAAAAGAAAAATGGCTTTGTTCACTTATACACTATGGTTTGGTAAAAAAGACAACGAAGTGTAATGGAAGCAATAAACAATGAATAGGCTATTTTCCCAGGGAATCAAAAAAGATAAATCTCTTAACTTGTAAGTCCAAATACATAGAACATTACACTAAGATAAGCCACTTGGATTAAAACTTAGGGTATAACTAAATTGGGGATAATACATACAATATGGAAAAATGATTTATCTCATAATTTGACGGCTTTTATCCAGGGTTCAATTTCCACACCTCCACATGAGTTTGTTTGTAAACACTATGAAAAACTAATGACTAAAAACAATGAAATTCTAACTTTGTTATGTGTCACAATTTTCAATTAAACAAAAACACCTTTTTTCATTCATGTTTCTAAATCCAGTTTTGGATAATATAATTTCATTTGATTTTATTTGAAAAAGATTTATAATTTTTGAAAAATTATGGCATTTGACCTACAGATTTGGTCAATCTGTTGGTCAAACATTTCAGAAATTGTGTTTTCCATGGGTCAACAAAAATTTATAGATTTATATTATTTATCAATTCTACCAGGCAAACAGGATAACTTCCCAAATCTGATCATTATTTCAAATATAATCAAATGAAAGTATATTATCAAAAATGACTTAAAAACATGGATGAAAATAAGTAAAACAAGGGGATTTGATTAATTGAAACTTGCTGCATATTATTAAGTGAGAATTTAATCTTTTTTTTTTGTTTTTCTTTTTTATATTGTCAAGATCTGTATGATACCATTAGGGGATGGGAGACGAATTACCAAAAATAAAACAAACCATAAAATGAACATAGAATTAGGAATCTAAAATTGCTTCATTTTTGTTCTACCATTTCTTCTTCTGTAGAGCCATTATTTTTAACCTCTATCAAAATATGTAATCACTGTTTTGGCCCAGTGACATGGTTTCTGACTAGGAGAGTGCTGGATAGATGCAATTTAGGGTAAGATACCCAGTACTCAGATAGCTAATCACAGCTTCAACAGTTTAATCACTGTAAAATCTCTTATATCACCTAGAAAGTGGATTGTTCCACTATTGGGTTTATCTGAATTTTCTTAGAATGGGATTAGCTTGATTATTTTATCGAAAAATGACGCTGAATTTAATAAATCCACTAATAGTCAATAGTGGAGCCTGATCATGAAAAATGTAGTCTATTCTTTGGACATGAGGTCTTTAAGTTAGAACTAAGTATCATAGGCAGCGCGATTGCGCTGCCTATGTAAGTGAATAACGATGTTGGCACAGTGTATTATTTATTTTTTGGGGTTAGACCAGGGCACTTCGTATCGAAGGAGTTGTCGTGGAAACTTCGAAAAGGGCTCATTCGATTAGAAATTGGAGGGGCTTGTGCCCTTTTTAATTGTCGAAAGTGATTGGAAGGCAACTAACACCCCTTCAACGCCCACCATTTCCCCAAACACATCCAACCAAAATTTTGAGATAGCCATTTTGTTCAGTGTAGTTGATTTCTAGATAGAAAACATGTTTTCGACGAGGACACTCCCCCACAACCCACGGGGCAAGGGTTGTAAGTTATGTCCTTGGGGCATATAAGATTTTTATAGAAAGCGTTGTCATAGAAACTTCAAAAAGAGCTCATTCGATTTGAAATTCAAAGGGCTAGTGCCCTTTTTAATAGTTGAAAGTGATTGGAGGGCAACTAACCCCCCTCTCATGCCCACCTTCTCCCCAAACACATCCAATCAAAATTTTAAGATAGCCATTTTGTTCAACGTAGTTGAAAGTTCTGAAAATTAGGTCTTTGAGGATGGCACCCTCCCCCCCCCCTACATCCCTCAGGACAAGGGCTATAAGTTAAGCCCTGGGGGCATATAAGGTTTTCATAGAAAGCGGTGTTGTAGAAACTTCATAATGGGCTCATTCGATTGGAAATTGAAATGGTTAGTGCCCTTTTTAATAGTCGAAAGTGATTGGAAGGCAACTAACACATTTTCCATGTCCACCATTTCCCCAAACACATCCAATCAAAATTTTGAGATAGCCATTTTGTTCAATGTAGTTGAAAGTTTTGGAAATTATATCTTTGAGCAGGAAACCCCCCCCCCCCCCACAGTCTTCAGGGCAAGGGTTATAAGTTATGCCCTGGGGGCATATAAGGTTTTTATTGAAATCTGTCATAGAAACTTCAAAATGGCTCATTCGATTGGAAATTCAAAGGGATTGTGCGCTTTTTAATAGTCGAAAGTGATTGGAGGGCAACTAGTCCCCCTCTCACGCCCACCTTTTCCCTAAACACATCCAATCAAAATTTTGAGATGGCCATTTTGTTCAACGTAGTTGAACAAAGTTTTGGAAATTATGTCTTTAAGGATGACACCCCCCCCCCAACCCTCAGGGTAAGAGTTGTAAGTTATGCCCTGGGGGCATATAAGGTTTTTTTTATAGAATGTGTTGTCGTAGAAACTTCAAAAAGGGCTTATTCGATTAGAAATTGGAATGACTAGTGCCCTGTTTAATAGTCTAAAGTAATTGGAGGGCAACTAACCCCCCTCTCACGCCCACCTTTTCCCTAAACACATCCAATCAAAATTTTGAGATGGCCATTTTGTTCAACGTAGTTGAACAAAGTTTTGGAAATTATGTCTTTAAGGATGACACCCCCCCCCCAACCCTCAGGGTAAGAGTTGTAAGTTTTGCCCTGGGGGCATATGAAGTTTTTATAGAAGGAATTGTTGTAGAAACTTCAAAAAGGGCTCATTCGATTGGAAATTTAAAGGGCTAGAGCCCTTTTTAATAGTCGAAAGTGATTGAAGAACAAGTAACCCCCCTCTCACGCCCACCATTTCCCCAAACACATCCAATCAAAATTTTGAGATATTCATTTTTTTCAACGTAGTTGAAAGTTCTGGAAATCAGGTCTTTTGAGGATGACAACCCCCCTTCCCACAACCCTCAGGGCAAGGGTTGTAAGTTATGCCCTGGGGGCATATATGGTTTTATAGAGTTTTGTCGTAGAAACTTCAAAAAGGGCTCATTTGATTGGAAATTGAAAGGGCTAGTGCTCTTTTTTAACAGTCGAAAGTGAATGGAGAGCAACTAACCCTCACTCTCACGCCAACCATTTCCCCAAACACATTCAATCAATTTTTTGAGATAGCCATTTTGTTCAATGTAGTTGAAAGATCTGGAAATTATTTTTTGAGGATGACAAATCCCTGAGAGCCCCCAGGGCAAAGGTTGTAAGTTACGCTCTGGGGACGTAAGGTTTTTATAGATAGCGTTGCCGTTGACACTTCAAAAGGGGATCATTAAATTGAAACTGAGAGGACTAGTGCCCTTTTTAATAGTCGAAAGTGATTGGAGGGTAACTAACCCCCTCTCACGCTCACCATTTCCACAAACACAGCCAATCAAAATTTTGAGATATTCATTTTATTCAACGTAGTTGAAAGTTCTGGAAATCAGGTCTTTGAGGATGACCCCCCCCCCCCATAGCCCTCAGAGCTGAGGTTGTAAGTTATGCCCTGGGGGCACATAAGGTTTTTGTTGAAAACTTTGTCATAGAAACTTGAAAAAGGGCTTATTTGATTGGAAATTCAAAGGGCTAGTGCCCTTTTAAATTGTCGAAAGTGATTGGAGAGCAACCAACTCCCCTCTCACACCCACCATTTCCTCAAACCCTCATGTTTTTTGAAAAACAGAAGTTTTTCAAAAAAAAAGTAAAGAACTCCATTAAACCAAAAATGAACAAAAATAGAATCAAATAATCTACCAAGCCTACAACTACCACAAATCATTATCAATAAATAAATGAAATCCAAAACAAACAGAAATTAAAATAAGTCAAACTCAACGAGCAGAAATTAATCTGAGTAGGGTTCTAAACCCTATGCTTTCTAAAAGTCAGAATATAATTTGATCTTTACTGAAAAAAATCTTAAATGTTTTCACTTTTATAACTTTAAGAAATCAAAAATTAATTAAGATTTTAAGGAATAAATATCAGTATTATGTATATTAAACTGACAATGCATATTTTTTCAGTAAATTCATTTAAATTTTTTTCGGTAAAGTACAAATTATATTCTGGCTTTTAGAGCTTAGGGTTTAGAACCCTACTCAGATTAATTTCTGCTCGTTTTGAGTTTGACTTATTTTAATTTCTGTTCGTTTTGGGTTTCATTTATTTATTGATATTGATTTGTGGTAGTTGTATGCTTGGTAGATTATTTGATTCTATTTTTGTTCATTTTTGGTTTATTGGAGTTCTTTACTTTTTTGAAAAACTTATTTTGTGCAAAAAGTTTTTTTCTGATTAATCTAAATGAACAGACAGATAGAGTGCAAGACAGACACACTCAATCCTGCACAGATTTAATCTAAGACAAGTGTTGTGAAGCAGAATAATTATATTTAAATAGGTTAGGGTTAAATTTTATCTAAACTTAAATGTTGAAAAATAAAGTTTTCCAAGATTGTAGTCAGCCAATTTCTATTGGCCTAGCCATCTAAGCCTATGTACATCATGCTCAAAATTAGAAGTATATTGTTCAGGTTTTAAAGGATTTATTTTGATCAAGATATTTGTTAGAGATTAGACTCTGTATGAGTACTGGGGGGTCTTACCCCAAGCCCATTTGGTAACATTCACAATAGATAGGTATGATCCAATGGCGATTCTTCTGTGGTTTGGAGTTGACACCACCACATAAGATCAATTGTGGGTAGGGTGTACAAGTTAGTTCAGTATGAGGAGCAGCAGTCTAGCCCAACTCCTTTTTATTGATATACATGGTACATTCCAGAAGTAATGCAATTATTATTTTAAAATGTATTTATTGAACAGTATTGGACAAACACTTAGAAATTTCAAAACACTGTTCTTGGGCCTCTTCGTATTTTTTTTTTTTCCAGTAAGTCTGCTATGAATGGTACATACCCTGGAAGACGGCTTCAGGGACCTCTTACAATGTCTTCATTATGGCTGATTGGATCACTCTGATAGATAAAGAATGGGATCTTTTCAGGACTATAGAGGGATGTGGTAGTATTAGCATCTTGTGTTTGGCCAGGAGCTTGTAGGCTTCTAGTGCATTATTTCAAGATGTGTTTTCATTGAGTTGCCAGGTGTGTTTGTGTTTCATGTCTTTTCTCATCCTGTTGACCTTTTTCAAAGTTTTTCCTGTACATCCATGTAGTAACCACTGTTAACTGTCTGTCATTGAAGAGCAAACTCCTTATAGACTGCTCCTTTGATGTTGAAGAACTCAGTGACCATTTGATTTGCTCATTCTTGCCTTTTTTTGGCTTGGGGGACTAGTTTTTGTGCCACTGAGAGCTTTGGCATTTTGTTTTTGGATTGTATTCCAAACTTATGTTTTATTTATCAGGGATGACATAATTCTAATAATCAGGTTCATTTTCAACACGGTGCTGAAATTCATTTAAAATTTCCACTCAGTTGCTCTTTGGTCTTCTGACAACACCTTGGGCACAAGCTTTGTGTACACTTTCCTCAACATGGAAACTTCATTAACAATGCAAAACACAAAACTTGATAACAAGCCCTGTTTATTGGTAACCATCTTGATGCTCAATCAATGTTCAGAGTTCATTTAATTATTGAACACAAGCCACATCGTTTTGCTGGTCGACTGCCACTCAGAGCATTCAACCTTTGAATTGCTTGCACCATGGTTAATTGATCTATGAAGCATTTTCCAGCCCTCCTTGATTGCCTTTGTCCACTTCCAAACTTGTGAATAGGGCAGATCAGAGTCCCTGTAAGCTTCACAAATCATTTTAGTAGTCACATCAATATCTTTTTTCAGTTTAGCACAAAATTTAATTGAATAACATTGCTCAGTTGTCAATTTCGTTTTTTCCGTGACATGGTTGACATGCAGAGGTTACCTATAACAGATGCCTTGCTGACACATTGCCTAAAAAAGAGTACAAATATTTATTTACTCACAAGTATAGTTATAGAACTCAAGAATAACCAAGTTTCTAATTTTTCTTCTTTCTTATATTCTGTCTCCTAGCTTATTGATAATTTATTTTCAAACAGGTTAATGATTCTGACCAATTCCAAAATCTACCATCAATGCAACTCTTGCATTGAGCTGCAAGATACTCCATCTTTATGCAGCTTTGTTGCACATGAGTTTTTGTGTTTAGTTAAATCTGATTTTTTGTTCCCCACTTTGCTGTGGGTAATAAAATCTTATTTGCTGAAAAGCCTGCTTTACTGAAACCAAAAACTAATAGGACGGATTTTGCAATGCTCCCATAAAATTTTTGTAATTGCCATCCAGATGCAATGTTTACACTATGATGGAAAAATGCAACCATATTTTCCGAAGTTTATGACACTAAATTTTTGCTTGTCATTGAACAGAAATTTGTTTTTCAACTTTCATTAGTCATTTTGCAAAATGATAAATTCTTCTCTTCAAAACACATGCCATGCTAATGTCAGCAATTGCTTACAGATATGATGCATAGTTTGTATAATTTGTTTTTGTCGTAAATTTATTGATTGAATAAATTGGTTGATTGTATGTAATTTGGCATGAGAAATTTAAGCTTTAATCACACATTTAATGAGAACCGAGCTTAATGAAAAAATAGGAATTTTAGAACAATTTAATTTCTATAATGAGTTATTAACATGTTAAACTTCCTAAGATAACATTTTAATTAAATTACGCATTTGATTTGCTAAGATGTATGCATTTAAGTTTGCTAAACTTTGTGTTTAGTGTGGCAAACTTTTTGCTTTGTTCCCACCAGAAATATGCCATTGTTCACGCCACCAAGAGTTCATTCATTGCAGTTTGCTTGTAAAATAAGGTAAATACCAGGTACTGTCCAGTGAAAACATGGTTTTTACTTTAAGTAAAGGTAGTTTGAATTTGGGGCTATTTAATTTTTTTTTTTCAAATTTGAAAATAAATCTAGCATTTAAGGATTTCTTCTAATAATGAATGCTGCTGGGAAATGCTGCCCATTTCTTCTGAAAAGAAATCGATTAAATTCTCAAACTAAGAAAAGCTTCGATAAAAATTGAATTGCTAAAATAAGCAGAAAAAAAGCACTTAGCTTGCCATTATGTAGAACACTAATTAGGTAGTGGTGGTGGCAATTTAAGATCCCACCACTAAAGGGTCCATAGCAGGATTTTATTCTAAAAACATACCATGCTGAAACTTAAAGTTAGAAATAATTGTTTTGCATGATTTACATACTTTTTTTTTGCATTTGGTAGAAACCAAGCATTAATCATTTCACAAAAAAACCATTCCCTTGCTACAAGATGGAACTTGAAATGACAAAAATGGAAGTTTGGGCAATTGCGAACAGGCTTTTTCCAAAATTCAAATGGAAATATTTCTCATTTTTATATTTTAAAAAAATTTTGTTAGTCTTCTTGTTTCTTGGGGGGGGGGGGCGCTTTTTGTTTCTCTGATCCAGTTCCTAAATTGCATATTTATTTATTATTTGCAACATGGGTCTACAAAGCTCCTCGAATAAAGGGGTGGTATGTATATTTCACATACCACCACTAGTCAGGAGCACCTATTCGTAATGTTTAGAGAACACCTTTCATTATTAAGTAAGATTTGTAGGGACCCAATGCTTGTTGAATTATTTAGAGACTTTCATGTCTAATTGTTCACAAGAGGGTCTGTTTTTCCTCTCATAAAATTTGGATTTTGGGACATGTTCCCTTTCTGTAGCCTGTTTGTTGAAATGCCTTAAATTTTCAGGTGATAGAGAACAAGAAAGAGATGATAGAAAAAAGAAAAGAAAGTCCCGTTTTGGTGATGAGACCGAAAAAGCATTTATACCTGGCATGCCAACTATGCTTCCTTCAAATTTGACAAAGGATCAAGAGGAAGCATATTTGGGTAAGCATTAATTTTGTTGTCTTTTCTGCTCTTTTTGCGCCAATATTTTTCATCTGCTTTTGCCAGACTTATGCTACTCTTAGCCTTTGATATGATGTGACGTCTTTGAATTTATGATTCTGGAAATGGATATTATAATAAATACCATATAAAATATATTCAGTGTTCTCATTCAAGGGTTTATTTTAATCAATGTTTAATTTAGCAATTTCCTCCATTGGTATATATTTTTTTTTTTAAGAAAAGTGGATCAGATTTAAGGAGCTGTAGCCATGAATTTGAGGTCTGTATTAATTGAAGTAATTCAGTTAATAAATTAACCTTATTTTTGCCTTTTGTTTTCTAGCTGATTTTACAATTTCAATTAAACATTGAGATATATTGCTGAATATGGAACATTTACAGCTAGATTTCTGTGAACATAAGAAACTAATAACTATTAATAAATTATTTTAAATGCACTTTACAGCTGAAAGTTATCAATAAAGTTGGGTATGTATGATAGTGAGTATTATTAGGTATGTATTTTAGTACATTGTCTCTTCTATCCTTGATACTATTTCAGGACGCAAATTCATCTATTTCATTAGCCAAGCTGCGTATTGTGGTGTTCCCTTGTATAATTTATTAGACATAAAGTTATTATCCATGTTACTAGCTTATGTGGTTAATTCTTTTAGTCTAGCTAATAAGTCTTACTTTGCAGTTCCTTGATCCTAGAATTTCTCTTTTTTGAACTAATATGGGTTATTCCTAGAAGCTTAGGTTAGTAATCCTATATATGCATTGCAATTTTTCTGATCTATGCCCATATGAGGGTGCTCAAGATTTGATGTCATCATTGTTAGTAACCCTCTGGAAAATGTTCTATTATTATAGCATAATTTTCTTCCAATGATAGCAAAATGCAAAAAAGTCCAATATTAATGATCATTGGTGTCGGAAAAGAGCTATGACTAGTTAAATGTTTATTTTGACCTGTGGTTCTTTGCGAAATCACTTGCATTATTTTAAAAAAATTACGTTTGAGTTCCCTCTAGTTTTATATAAACTAATCTGGTCATGCTAACATCCTGGTCTAAAATATCCAGAAGTGCACCAAGGCCTATTGCTTAGGAAGGGGTATATAACTTTCCCTGTTGAAAGAGGGGTTGGATACACATAAAAGCTTACTATACGCTATGATTTTTGGGAAAGGGGCATTTGGATCAATGTTAGGGGGAATATCCCTCCCCAATAAGGATATATATAAATATTTGGAGCTTTTTTGGCTAGAAAAAAAGATGGAAGAGATTTTAATAGCTAATATGCTAGTTACAAAAATATTCTGATTATTATCTTAGTCCAGTCATTGCATTTCAACTTGCTTCAAATTAAAAAATAATGGCTTTGTTAGTCATATTTACATAAACTGAATGCTACACTGTCTCTACAGCAAGTGCAAATAAAGTAAACTAGTTTAAAGCTTGTGAGGTTCTTGCCTCATTTCGTTATTACAGCTGTAAATGCAATTTCTCCTACTTGCACTCAAGGAGAGGGGATCAGGAGATGGTTCCAAAAGAATCCCTCTTGAAAATTCAAATAACATGTCAAAAAATGATTATTTTTTTCTGTGTAGTGATCTCCCTTTCTCGGAAAAAAATCACAATATTCCTGTCCCCTAAAAGGATCGGATTTGAATGCACCTGTGCACCCTTAACAAATGTTTCCTTTTGTCTTGAAATTCCTTAGGATTGATTGTTTATTTGTGCGTGTTTTGCTTTTTGACTTTAACTTATTAAATTAAGTTAAAAAAAAATAAAAACAGAGTATTCGTAGGAACCCGGAGCCTTTTTTTTGCTGTAGTGAGTAAAAAGTGTTTAAGTTTTAAAGCTAGACTTTTAACTTATAAAATGGTCCAAGGTCCTGACATACTGTCTGCCATGAGTGTACATAGATTTAAACCCTGGGGAGTTCGAATACAAAAAGGGAATCATTAGGCTGTGATTTTCAGTGAGTGGGGTATATACCCTTTTTTTATAGCTACACTGTGTCTCACAAATATATAGACTTTTAACTTATAAAATGGTCCAGGGTCCTGACATACTGTCTGCCATGAGTGTACATAGATTTAAACCCTGGGGAGTTCGAATACAAAAAGGGAATCATTAGGCTGTGATTTTCAGTGAGTGGGGTATATACCCTTTTTTATAGCTACACTGTGTCTCACAAATATATAGAACTTGACTCCATTTACCCGGCATTCGGGTTTACGTTTTTTCCTTTGGTCTAGCCTCGAATCTGTCGAGAGATCTAGTGCAAAACCTCACTCTTGGATTTTTTCATGTTTTTTATATTATTTTTATTATTGTTTTTGGAGCTCCAGCATCGACATGGCACAGTGAACATTTTCTATCTTGTTTTGTTTTTATATGTTTTTTAGGTTTGTGTATTAGAATTTACTGCAATTATAATTTAAGCTTTGTCTTTTATAATATTGATAAATTTAACTGAATTTAGACATAAAAAGCATAAAATTGAGATGTAGCTAAACAATTTAAGTACAAATTGCAATCAATTATTATTAAACACTTAACTTTACTTGAATTTCTATTTTGATTTTCGTCTGTTTCTTTCCTAGACCTAAGTGTAGGCTTGTACTGTTTGTTTTGACCAAACTAATTTTGGGGCACCTTTGTGCCCGTTAATCCGTTTTCTTGCAGCTCAACTACAAATTGAAGAATTATCTAGAAAATTACGAACTGGTGACTTGGGAATACCAGTAAATCCTGAAGAAAGGTGCGATTAATCATAATATCTAGTGCTAGGTTTCTACAGCTTCTCAGAGAAGATGCAGAGACAACTAGGAAACTACGGTTTTATCACCCTTTTTCTAATTTTACTTTGAAATTATTAGGAAGCCAAAACAGTCGTTTCTGCTGTATAATTTCTGAAACTTACAGGGTTAATTTCTGCAGGATGAAGATCGTTGGTATTGCTGTAGCTTACTTCAAGCTGCAGATTCATAAAACATGAAGCTACATTTCCACATTATCATATGTGAGCAGCTTCCCACAGTAGATACGTTTTTGTCTTCCAGAAAAGCAATTAACCCTGTGTTTATACATCTGTGTCTTTTATCTACTTCTCTATTTATCAGTGTCTTCTTTAATTTATTGGTTCTCACTAATTAACCAAAAATGTATTTTATTTTGTCCTCATAACATTTAAAAATTGAAACTGCTCACAGTTAAACCCTGATATGAGTGCTTAATACCGTTTCAGGTTTTACATATAAGCTAGAAGATATTTTGACACGTTTTGTTGATTCATCCCTGTAATGTGTTTCAATTTCCTTAAATATGTAATTATATTATGGTATGATCGTTTTGAACTATTGAAACTGATCATATGATCGTCCGAAATCTAATTGTATGTTATTAGTAAATTAGAGCATATATTTAACGGTTTTCTTTTACTTCTTGCATCAAGAAACAAATATATATGTACTAAAATATGCATTCTAATATGGTAAACAATCATACGAAAAGTTAAACTTAGCGGTATGTGGTATTCAACAAGCACTCAAACAGTGGCAAGTTGTTCCCGTTGTCGTAAATTAATTGAAGTGCATTAAACAATAATGGTCATCAACATATTGTCTAACCCAAAAACTCCGTCTATCTAGAGTCAAGTGGAGCTTAGAAACATCACTATTTACAATGGTATATACTTTTTAAACTGACTGAAAGTTAAACTATATTTATATCAAAATAACATTTTCTGTTGCTGATGTCTGGTTCATTATTTTTAAATTTTGCCTCAGGTAAACTTCCCACTTATACTTTTCGACTATTACCATTAGTGTGGCACATATGTATTCCAGCAGCATAGATGGGTCATGAGGTATAGAGCAGTAACAGGTTTTTGCAGCAACAGATTTCTTCTTTATGATTTTGATAGAAATTAAATACTGCTAACTATTTATTTATACAAAGATCAATCTATGTTTGTTGTGCGATTATCTATTCTAAGAGTAGCCAAAAGCAGAAACACATATGCTACAGATGTATCTCCATGATAGGTGACTGTTTTTCTAATGCTTCAGTTACAATGTAGTTGTTTATGTTCTAAGTCCTCCTTTTTCAGTAACTGTTTTCTCAGTTCTGCATATTGCACAGAAATATCTTAACCTTTTCTTTGCCATGTACAATGAATTTAATTAACTGTGCTCAGCCATGAATCCCCAACTAATGTTTATTTTCACTATAGCAGTATTCTTCATTCCAGCTTGTTATCCCACAGGAAGCTATAGTGTTATTCCAAGAATTAGATTGTTGTTGGTTTATACTCTTAGAAAAAAGGTCAAGGTGAAATAGAATCGTAAATAAATAATATGCTGTCTACTAGCAGTTTCGATTATTATTACCGTTCTGAAGATCCTTTCAAAAAGCGGTAGTTGTTAATATAATGTGCAAGAAAAGGCACCTAAGTTTTCTGTCTTCTTCCTGTTTTGTTAGCAGTTTTTTCTTGAGTGCTGTTACAGCTAAAATGAAAAGCTGATGTTTACTGTTAGGCAAGCACTGTCCGCGTAACTCGGATGTTATTTCAGTTGCAAGATCCTCTTCTTCACTCATTATGTAGGAGTTTGTCAATTGCAAAAAAGAGCTTCGTCAGTTAAACTTTACTACATAACGATTATGCTTTTTTTTTTTTCTAGTGCTTCAAAATCTTCTTAACTATTTTTAACTGAGCCTTTTTTGGTATCATCATTTCGTTACCCTAGCTTATATTCATGAGTATAAGATAGAAGAATTTTCGTTGAAAGCTTTGGTGCTGGTTTTGCCATTGACTTATATAATATATGTTGTCTAGGCTGTCTGAACAATGCTATCTGAATTGCTATAAAAAGTATACACCAGGCATGTAAAATGTCCCCCCCCCCCCCCCTGTCCCTAGGAAGGCTTTGTTTGAAGAGATACATCTAAAAGTTTGTATCAAGTTGTATGATATTGCCCATTAATCGCTTGTGACAACACAGTTTGGTGTTTGATTTAAAGGAACTATTTGGGTGGGCTATTTCTCTTGATGATTACGTAATAATAATTTTTTGGCTGAAGTTGTAATAAGGCCTTCGTCTTATTTCCTTTTTTTGTACAATGGCTAAAAATAGAGGCTTGAGGATTTGATATTAAAATAATGAGGAATCTATTTTAGTTGTAATTAGTTATGCTGTTTGGGTTGGATATTTAGGTCAAGAATCCGCAGAAAAGGATTCTTGGAGTAGGGGTGGGTTTGTGTCTTCAAGCCGAAAAGAGTTTCATGGGAAGAGCACAGATTTAAAAATAAAACTGATTTTTAAGAAGCAGTTTCATGTTTAGGCCCAGTATTGCACAAATTCACGAGCTTGTAGGGGGTCGGTATGTGATTGTCTACGTTGGTAGAAGATACACCTTTTTGTATCACCCCCACCCCATACTCATGAACACCCATGATTTGTGCGTGTGTGGGAAACAAAGATTTCTCGTATATCTTAATTCTGAACTGTGTTTTTTGCTCAAAATTTATCATTAAAACAATAGGTCCATCGAGTAAAATAAATTCTAATAAGTAATCTAAGACCTCTTATATCGGGTGAAAAAAAGAATAAAAGTTAGCTTCTATTTTGCTTGGGTATGGTTTGAAATACAATTGAAAAATAAGGGTGATGATTACAATTCAGTTAATCTAGCCGAGCGTATATTGATGTGTTCCATAGGGATTTTAGAACACTAAAAAAAAAAACTGATTTTAGGGATTTAAGAAAACTGATTTCAAAAGAAAAATTTCAAATATTGCACAAATTTATGAGGTTGCACGGGGCCAGAGTGCGGTAATCAGCTTTGTTAAAACAGGAGCTTCGCCCTTTTTGTCTTATCTTCTCTCCCCCTCCCTTCTACATATGAACAACCATTATTTATATGTGTGGGAAACAAAGCCTTATCATGTATCAGAATTCTGATTTATATTTTTACCTAAAATTCAATCATTAGCGCAATAACCTTTGTCAAGTAAAACAAGTTCGAATGGGTGATTTAAGATTGTTTAAATTAGATGAAAAGAAGTTGTACAAATTAGCTTTTATTATGATTTGCTGGTGTTTAGAGATATAATTAAAAATGAGGGTGGCAATTTCAATTCAGTTAGTCGAGCGTATTTTGATGCCTTCTATAGAATAGTGATAACGTTTATGGCTTGATGATTTAAATGATTTGTTGAATAGGTCTCCATCTCCTGAGCCAATTTATGATACTCAAGGCAAGAGGTTGAATACTCGTGAATTTAGAACGCGTAGAAAATTAGAGGAGGAGCGACACAGGCTGATTGAGAGAATGAAAATCATCAACCCAGAATATAAGCCACCAGCTGATTACAGGTGAATAATTTTTCATATTCTGTTTGTTCTTGTGTTTATTTTTCCTATGTCCTCCTTCTCTTTTCCTCTTCTATATGAGCTATTTTTAATTGAGTATCGTTTTATAATCATTGTATTATCAATTTTTCTCCCGAGAATAAATATATTTCGGGTATGTGATAGGAAGCTATATGTGCTCTAATTGCCACTGGTACCTTCCTTTTAGAAAAGTCTGCTGACACACCTATTTCAGGCCTGTTTCTTTCTGCAATGATTTGGAACAGCCCTGTGAAAGGCATAAAAACAAAGAGCAGTAGACCTTTCAAATATTACAAATATTCAGATCGGTCAGATATGTTTTTCTGATTGAGCTTGATTACAGCGGCAGCTCTATCTTTATCCTTTCCATGAATGCCATTCTACAGAAGCCTAAAAAGCTGGCAATAATCCGAATGCTTCAACTTCAACAGTCACTAAATCAATGCAAAAGAACCGTGTAATAACAGGCCAAAAGGCCTTCAACATCCACAAAGATCAAAAGGAAATCAGATTTTTGGCCTGTTTATAATCGAGAGACGAGTTACCGAAAGGAAAAATGTACTACTTCAAAAATAAGAAAAAGTAACTTGCAAAAAAAAGTTAAGAAATAAGAGAATGATTCATAAGAGACAAAATTAAAGGAGAAAATGACCATAGTCTGATTATAAAGGGTCTGTCAGAGATAAACAATAAGCTTTTAATGATTTAGATTTTTTCTAAGAAAACCAAGTCGGCCACCTCCCTCTTTAATGATACAAGAGCCCATCCCTCTAAAAATTCAGTTGATTACTTTGATCATGTCTTCTGTTTCAGTTTATTAAATTCGTTTTTATTTGCTTTTTTAGGCCGCCAGCCAACCGTGTCTGTGACAAGGTCATGATACCCCAAGATGAAAACCCAGACATCAATTTTGTTGGATTGCTCATTGGACCAAGAGGCAATACTTTGAAATGTGAGTAGTAATTTGAGTAAATGTGAGTAGTAATTTGAGTAAATGTGAGTCATAGAACAGAATTTATTGGTAAAACAGAAATAATAGAGAATATATGAATTTAGATTTCATAAGGCTGAATGGCCTTTTAAACCAGATGTATTTTAAGGAAGATGATTATCAAAATGGAGAAAAAACGATCTAATTCAAATCATTACAAAAATGTAAATAAAAGTAATAGAGAAAAGACTTAAGCTCTAGAGAAAGACTAGTGAAAAAGAATAAAATAATTCAAATAGAAGAGGTCAAAGCTGTACCAAAAGAAGGAAACTATTGAGAAAAGAGGTCAAGAGCAAGAGAAAAAGAAAACCAACAAGTTTCAATTGGAAACATAGGAAACGTTGTTAAATAAGTTTTTTAATTGGTATTTCTGTTAAGGAAATCTCTCGTCTCTCTCTTATGGCATTTTTAGTTCTTATATCCTTTTTCTGCTCTCGTCCATCTTGTTCTATCAATTCCATAAATGCAACCAAAGGATTTTCTAACACATCCTTTGTAGAAAGTTTCTTTGAGTCATCAAAGATTATTAATTAAATTTAGATTTTTTCACCTTTGCTTGTCATTTACTCCCAAACAAACCTTTGGAAAGAGATAATCAATCAATCAATCCAACTTTTATTACCCACTCAAGAGAAAAACAGTGGAGTAAGACACAAAAACAAAAGAAAAGGACATACACTGAAAGATTCATAATATATGTAAAAGCGCATTAACATCACATTAACCGGTATCCAAAATAGGTGGAAGATCACTTATATTTAAAAAAAAGTAGTAAACTAATTGATCATAAGGACCAATGCGGCAAGCTGTTTGCTCGTAGATCCTCCCAAAAAGGACAGGCAGGGGCAGACGGGGTCATCATTAACTGACAAATTATTTATGAGGTACCGGTTTCGAATAATTGAATATGACGGCCCTTGGCGGTATATCATATATTTACATTTAAAAGTAACAGTGAAATAGCTACGAAACATAAGAGCGCTTTTGTAAGGTACAATTTTGTCTCAGAATAATAAAAACTTATCGCTGATCCAGCTTTCTGACCCCCTGCCAAAACTTGATACAACGGAAGATTTTGTAAATTCTTTCTCAGGTATGTGTGGCATTTCAAGGTCTCTTGAGCTGATGGCTAAAAGGGGCGTCCTAAGCATTACACTTCGTAATTACAGATTATAAACTAACAAGTGCTTGATTTAAGTGTCCTTTCGGTATTTCTTTGCTTTGTGGTATATATTTTGTTAATCTATTTTCCTATTTTAAAGCCTTGGAAAAAGATACTGGGGCCAAAATCATTATTCGGGGCAAGGGATCTGTCAAGGAGGGCAAAGTCGGGAGAAAAGATGGACAACCTCTTCCAGGTGAAGATGAGCCACTGCATGCTTACATCACGGCATCAAGTGCTGAAGCAGTCAAAAAAGCTGTCGAAAAAGTAAGTGGCCTAGTGTTCACCTAGACATCATGTCTGCCAAATTAACTTTTTTTGTAAGATTACTGTGTTATGACGCAACAGTTATTTCTCTCTTTTTTCTCTTTCTTCCTGGTTCATCAGCAAAATAGCTTGTAGGATTTATAGACAGAAACATTTAGGGCTAAAAAAAAAAAAAAAAAAAAAAAAAAAAAAAAAAAAAAAAAAAAAAAAAAAAAAACAAAAAAAAAAAAAAAAAAAACATTTTCCTATAGATCCGAAAGTTTTGCCATCCAATGATGACCCGTTGTGTGTCGGAGTTAGAGATATTCAGATTTTGTATAGACAGCGCTTTGCTTAAAAATTAGTAAAATATTATATTTGTCCTTATTTTGAACTAGCCTCTCGTTAGTTTTTCGAACTTTTGATACATTCGAGACTAATCTATTAAATTTTGCCCAATTTAACGAAATACTATTTGAGTAATTTGGCAGATTTGGGAGTTCCCTTTGGGGTGGTGAAAATGGCTAATGGGCCTTTGGTCTTTGGGACGGTCAGCCGACGCTGAGGCTCGCAAAATGATTTTTAAGATATCGAATGACCTTAATGAACATAATTTATTATTTAGTAGTGGTTGTCAAAGAGTGTCTAAATAACATGAAAGAAAAAAAATAAACAATTAAAATAAAATAGACACGACGCCTCTTGCTCCTATTTTTTTTTCTATGACAGTTGCATAGAACGGTCTCTGTACTGTTTTGAACAGGGTTTTTAAATGCGTAGTACGAGTATTTTATTTGTTTTAGGTTAAAGAGGTAATTCGACAGGGCATTGAAGTTCCTGAAGGACAAAACGATTTACGTCGAATGCAACTGAGAGAGCTAGCTTTGTTGAACGGCACCCTTCGTGATACTGACCAACGCTGCTCCAATTGTGGTGCCACTGACCACAAATCATGGCAGGTAAGAAAGAAGTTCGAAATTTAATTTCTCTGTCTTATTTAAACTTGCTAATTGTCGCTGATATTGGCAATAGCAAAATCATCTAATTTAATTAGTTTGTTTTATGCTAAACTAGTCCCATCTTTTTTTTATTTCTTGTCAACCAACCTAAATCCCCTGAAAAATGAATTACTTTTCTTTAGTTGTCAATTTAAGTTGCCATTATTTTTGGTGAAATTAGTTTTGCGCAGAAGAGGGTGGGAGCGAATAGGAAGCACTTTCCGCAAGTCAAGAAATGTCTGTTCACTGAATTGAGTTCATTCAGCCTTCCATGCGTGGGGGCTCTGTTTGTAAAAGAAACTCAAATGGGAAATGAAACTGATTTAGTGTAGAACCTGTTTGTGAATTTTCCTTCCTGTGTATTGGACTAAAGGGGTCAAGACGGAAATCTTTGTAGACTGAGTTGGAAGTGCAATGGAAGCGAAGAAAGCTCATGGGAAGTTCTGTGAATTAGGGTTTTCTGATGCGAGAGCACAAGAGCGACTATGACAAAGTCGTTGGTGTTGCGAAAGCGCTTTGGAAGTGTAACAAAGAGGAGAAAGAACCTCCGAAGTTCGCAATCTACAAGCCAGAAGAGGTAACAGACTGTGGAGGTATTATTTTATCGACTATCACGGTTATGCTAAATAAAGCCTGTATGAAGTTGGACAGCATAGCCGAACAGCTACAACAGTTCCACTTCCTCGGTATAAACCTTGATAGAGTACACAGTTCATATAAATATCCAGTATGATCATTCTCTATCTCACCCATTATAAAAACCCGGACCGGGGTGCGAGTGCTCCGGAGAACGTTTTTGCAGATATAAATATAGGCGAAGTCAGATTAGCGGGAATGCAGGTTAGTCTGTTTCCGATTGTTTCCATCAAAGTGCATTGAAACAATCGGAAACAGACTAACCCGCATTCCCGCTAATGCAGAAATAAGTGGGAGGAGCTTTTTGTTCGCACCGAGAACAAAGACCAGAAATGATCTGCGATAAGCTTACTGGTATATTCTGTCTACTGTGATAGAGTACTACCGATTGGCTTAACCTACAGGTTGAAAAAAAAATTAGGGACTCATACATACTTGAACTACTTTCAAATTAAAACAAGGAAATAGTCCAGGAAACGAATGGTTTGATCCGGAATAATTTGCGAAAGACGGGATTCATGACAGAAAATAGTTTTGGTGCGGTGAAGTTCTCCGTATTTCACTGATCCTCTTTGTCTGCTTCTATGTTACCAATGTCTACGCAACTACCACTGAGAAGACCGAGGTTTGCAGTGCGTAGCTCCAAAAGCTGGTTGCTTTCTTCAGGAATGATGCCATTTATTATTGTTTCGATGGTCAATCAGCAAACTGCACCGATTTATTATTAAACTTCACATAAATCTTTGTCACCACGCTTGTTTAGTTCACCATCCACTGTCTCTGTGACATACATCAAGGGAGGGATATGAGAAAAGAAGCAGACATTCAATTCAAAAAGTATACTGTTTTGATGAACATCCACAGTCAACATGTTAAATTTTAGATAAAAATTATCTAATGGAACTAATTTTAAACTGCCCAATTGAGCGTAAAAAATTATTTACCTAGCTCATCTCAAAAAGGGCCAGGGGATCAAGAGTGGGATATAAAGAGTCCTCCTTAGTTTAAAATCAAGTTGGTGGACTGTGATGAAAAGGTTAAGAGCCATGCCATGGCTAATTGGAGAAAAAGACAAGGCAGATAGTCTCAGTGAGAGGCAAAGCTAACATAAGCCTTTTTTCCAGAATTGTATAAAAATGATGTCATTTCAGTTGTTGATAGATAGTCTATCATCCATCCATCCTTCCTAGGGCAGAACTAAGGTAGATAGGCATGGAATAAAGGTTAGGTTAGGTAACCAGTTCTTTAGGGTAAATGGCAGACGCAGGCCAACCGTTTGCTCGTATCTCTAACGGTCACTGCACTTTCGTATTGTAATTCAATTTGTCTTTATTGCCACTTTTCAAAAAATTTACAGCTCCTTTTCTGTAAATAATAATCATTTATAAGCTTAAAATTGAAGATACTTGACCGGTGAATATAACCGTTTTGTGCGTGGTTGAATCCCCCAGAGCACCTCAAGTACATGTCTAGTCCAAAAGCATCCTTCATAACGAAGAGTGATTGGAAGGAAATTTCAACAATTCTCCTCGTCTCCTTATATGTTATCTTTACAATATGGGCTTTCTTTCAATAAATGGGCTTTCTTCTTTTGAGAAGCCCATGGTACTGTAATCTTCGCTTTATTTTGTTAGTGTTTAACCAAAGTTGAAGTGAAATGCCATATGCCTAATGTTTGTCTTTGTTTTTAGTGTCAAGACAAACCTAACGTGACCCACAATATCATATGTACAGTTTGTGGTGGTGCAGGACATATAGCCAAGGATTGTAAAGTGCAAAAGCCACCTGGAGGATTGGCTCTGCCCTTTGATGGTGGAGATAAAGGCAACATTGACGAAGAGGTAAGTTAAAGGACCCCTTGCAATAAATTCTAATGAAATTCAATCAATGAATTCCAATAGTTTCTGTGAAACTCCAAATTTCTTATTATATATGTCCCATCCTAGTTGCTATAGCTAAGTACGGGGTCTCTGACCAGGTAAATTATTTGTAGCTCTTAAAATGATTACTCAAGATTTTCAAAAACCAGACCAAATGTACCCTGAAAAATTAAGGGCAGGCATCCATAGAAATTACCTGCTATATTTGTCACAGAAATAAAATTACTTTGTCTTTATTTTTATGTATTATCACACGCTATTTCATGGAGATTTAATACTGATTAACTAATTTTTGTCTTTAATGTATTTCGCTCCAGTCTCGATGAGACTTTGGATATCACTAAACTAACCAGAATTAGCCTTGTAAAGTTCTATTCTTTATGAGGTTTTTCTAAATTATGAAACATAAATAATCAGGAAAATGGAAATGAATAATATAGGAAATGGAATCAATTGAATTCAAATTCGATTAAAATGCAGGTTTTGCTAACACCTAATGATGGATTTAGCCAAAATCAAAGTTCAGTTGAATTTGGTCAATAACATCAGGTAATTCTGCATTTTGATCGGGCTGTAAGTTCGAACCTAAAAATACCTGACATCGCCTTTTTTGTAATTTCAATGCCTTCTCTAACTCAACACCTTCATTACTAATGACTTCCATTACAAAGCCGCCTGAGGTTAAGGCAATGCATGACCTTGTCAGTTTCTTGGCTAGATTTACGTCAACGGTCGCCAGTCTTTGAGGGAGAAGGCCTGGCCTTGTGCCAAGCAGGTATGAATCAAGATTCTCCTGAGTTTCTGCACTTATATTTCCATTGCGCTTTTTCCCCTATTTTGTATTTTGGTTACAGTTTTGAAGCGTTTAGAATTTAAAGATTCATCCATAGAAGTTTTATTTGCTGACACTGATGAGGTTTTGTATCACGGAATTGTTATAAATGATGCAAAGACTGTAAATGCCTGAAATTTCGTCCTTGGTATGCTAGCTAGCTTCATATCTCGAATTTAACCATGTGTAGTTGTCTCTAATGGTGACACGTTAAATTTTTGTTGGTATCTTGTGATGCTCCTTAGGATACTAAATACCTTGGGAACACTGGGTACCGGGTGTCTTGTTTTTTTTTTTTTTTTTTTTTTTTTTTTTTTTTTTTTTTTTTTTTTTTTTTTTTTTTTTTTTTTTTTTTTTTTTTTTATATATATATATATATATAACTGTATTTAAAGTTTTATTGAATGGTAACCGTCATGGGAAGTTTTCTGACGATTTGACTAGGAATGATGGTTCGATCAAATTAAAAGATGATCTTGACATTGTTAAACTAACATTAAGAATACCTAAAAGCAGTGATATTCCCGCCTCCTATCCATAGATAACATTTTTTTG
This sequence comes from Artemia sinica, assembly GCA_027921565.1. Classification (NCBI taxonomy): domain Eukaryota; kingdom Metazoa; phylum Arthropoda; class Branchiopoda; order Anostraca; family Artemiidae; genus Artemia; species Artemia sinica. Next base: position 2,391,482 of record JAPEVW010000025.1, on the reverse strand, counting down.
AGTAATTTGCATATGCTCAATTAACTTATCTCAAGTAGAGACACGGACTTCCCGCCGAATTAAATTGTTCGTATATCTTGAAATCCAAACGATTTGTGTGTACCAATCCAGAATCTTAAACTAGTTTTACTTTTCCTACGCTAGGCTGTCTTGAATACACTTGTTCTTTGTGGCGTCCTCGATCAACCAAAGACCAGTGCTCAAATCTTGAACCCGCTAAAAAAAGCTGTGCTACTGTACTTCAGGGGAAGGTTTGACAAGACCCAACCTAACGTCATTCGAAACAAACATGGTCTAACTATAGATTTTCAACTCAAAGGCCTCAGCTCTTGTTGGGACTTATCCTATCTTACGGAAATTCCCTCCCAATACAAGACTTACTTTGACGGTTTGACAAAACTCAACATAACGTTAAAAGAGAAGACATCATCTGACTGCGAATTTTGGGCTCTAATACTTCAACTTCTACTCCCGCCAACGTCTTGTCCCTCCTTCTTCAGGAAATTCTCCCCAGGACAAGGTTAGAACGCAAAGAATTTGGAAACTCGTTATTAGTCCGTGTCACAATAGTGATAAAATGTAATCAATTGAATTTATCAATAAAATGTAATTAATTAATCCATTAATATTAGTAAATAGAGTTCTAAATTCACAAAAGATGAATCTGTATAAAAATATGCAAGCAACCACTCTTGGCACGGAATATTTATATATCCTAAATATGAACCCATAGTTAGTAATTTTCGTGAAATGACCAGGGGACTAAAGTAAATACAAGACCAAGAAAAATCGCAGCATTGAATGCCAACAGAAATATTATTTCTCAACAAAATAATTAATTTTCTTGTTTTTTATCCAGTTGCTTTAGTGTGTTCACAAGAGTTAGGGGTAATTGTTCATACCCTGTGGTGTGTGGCGCTAGGATTAATTGTATGTATAGAAATTGGTTTGAAATTATTTTTCGTTATTTTTAGTTTTATATTTTGTAGGTAATTTTACATTTTATCTTTAATCTTTTAATTAGTTTCTTCTGTATTTAGTGTTGAAGGACGCCTAGTTTTATACAGGCGAAATATGGCCGTAGACCCGCTGCTATGTTTTTCATTTTGATATTTGTCTCTCTTTGTTGCGTTCAAGGATTTGTTCCGGGACGGGGATTATTCGATAAAACGCACAATATATACGAATAACGCACAATATATACGAATAACGCACAATATATGCGAATATCAAAATCTCCAAGTTTGGGCAGGCACGGGTCCAAATCTCTGCTTACTATGCTTTGGATGCAAAGACCAGGGGGCGTCAAAATAGACTTTTACAGTTATGTCGACCATTACGTACAAAATTCGTGTACCCTATTTTGAAAATAGCTTTTTGTCCTTTAAAAATTACTTTGCGTATTTATGCTTAGTTTATTATGATATGTGCTCTGTCATGGAGATTTCTAAACTAAACGTTGTCATTTAAAATGCACACCTTCTTCTCTTTTCCTAAGTTTCCTCTTAACTGCTTTCTGGATTTTCTTGTGATGCACGAATGCTAGTTTTATACTGTTTTAGTGAATTAGTAACATTCGATTATATATTTTAGTTTGCTCTTTCTGTCAATGTCTTTACGCATGTATATAATCAACCGCAAAACCATACAGGGCATGGTTTAAAAAACGAATAAGTGAAAATAAGCAATTACTGTAAAAAAAGTTATTGTATTATGGTCCGTTTAGACGTATGGGAAAACAAATGAGGAGTACTGATTGATACGAAGAAAAAGTGTACAAAGGATAGGTGCAAAGTTTTTCGTAAAAAGCTCAGATAACATGCACTTGTACGCGCAAATCCTCTAAGCCAAGTATATTTCTTGCCAAGTATCTTCCTCTTTAGAGTTATTTTACGTGAAGGATTACTTGTGTTGGATAAAAATTGATGGTTCTGGATAAGTACCACCAAATCTCGAACTTTCGTGTGCTTAATAGTTGACATGCTCTCCACTTTTAAAAATGTTTGCTCATTTTTGCTCGACGATCCACAAAATCTTGTTTCGCAACCTAATAGGATCTCTGATAATACCATGCCTGGTAAGCGATTAGCCTTTAAATCAGCTTTACATAAAATGAAAGTTTGAAATGTCACTCACTATCGGATTTTTATCAGTTGTCCTTTGGACTCTTATCTGTATTTTTTTCTGCGCTGAACACGGTTGAGCGGAGGTCTCGACCGAAATATTTGCATAGTTCTCTTCTATTTTTTCACTGGCTGTTATTATCCTTGTTTTTATTCTTTTTCACGATTTTTTTTTTCGTTCTGGGGTTCTTTGCTATTTCTGCTACCATTTCTTGGTTTTTCATCTGCGCCAAAGACACCTTGTTTTGAGACCAACCAGATATTTGTTTTCTTTTTCTCTTTTCTTTTGTTTCTTTTTTTTGTTATTTTGGCTTTATATTTGTTTATGAGAGGCTAATCTCTTCATTATTTAAGCTTCCTATGTTGATACATATTTAAATACAGCACTTGATTATTTGATTTGAGTTTGCATTTCTCAAAAGTAGATATGTGGTTATAAGATTCTTTTATTGAAAAGAAAGAATTGGTGGTCAAAATGGTGAAAATATGTTTGCTACTTTCGAGTTTGAATTTTAAGTAGTAGTTTAAGTTTCCCTCTAAAGCTTCCTAAAAAAAAGATGGGCTACAATCAGTTTATTTAGTATAATTGGTATCATTTTGTTGCAAAGGTGTTAAGCAGTTAAAAACAGTACTTGGACGTAAAACCTTTTTTCTTTTTCAGTATATGTCCTTGATGGCGGAACTTGGTGAAACGCCGCCCGCTGTTAAGACTCTGGGGATGGCTGGTCAGCAAGGTGCACCTCGTTTCAGTGCTAGTAATTTATTTAATCGTCCTGGTCCGATGAAAGCTATCGGTCAAGCCACGCCTGCTACTTCTTTATTAGCTAATCCTCCTGCTGCTCCGGCAGCTGGTATGCTTCTACGAGGACCTCCACCAACTGGCCTAGGAGGTCCCCCGACCTCACTCCTTAATACCTACACTGCTCCTCCCCCTCAGATGGAACCTTGGAAGGCCCCAAGATTGAAAATGGAGGAAGGAAACGTTCAAAGACCGTCGTTTGGAACAAGGCCACAAATGCGTCCTGGTATGACTGGTGGCACTCAAGGCAATCGACTTGCTCCTCCTTCACGTCCTGGTGCTCCAAGTCCTTTCCGCCCTGGGGCTCCCGGTGCTCTACGTCCTGGGGCTCCAGGGACTCTACGTCCAGGAGCTCCAGGTGCTTCGCGTCCCGGTGTTCCTGGAGGAGGAATGAGCCAGCGACCTCTATTGCAAGGATATGGTGCGTCTTCTACTGCTTCCCAAGCGGAAACCCAAAAGGTACTAAAATTTTATGTGCTTAATTACATTCATCCCTACGAGTAATTTTTCCGGATTTTTCTCTTAAAACCCTCTAGCGCTACCGTTTACCATAATTATCCTAAATGCATTAGTAAAAATTTGAGAGGGAACAAGTTGAGAATTGCTATTCACTTCTCAGTTAAACCGGAAGAAAGGCATGTTATTGTTCTAACATTTTCTTGTTAGGTCGTTGATTGCTTATTTTACACGTCAATTCTTCTGCTCTCTTGGAAACCGCATATGATCATTAGCTCTTATCGTAAGGCTCCATGACCGAAAAAAATAAAAAAAAAAAAGAAAAAAAATCCAATCTTTCACCTCAAAAATCCCCAAAATTACAAGCTAGACAGGGAGTATTTTAAACCAAACAATCAATAAAGGTGAAATATTTCTAAATCCTATTACAAACATTTAAAACCAATCGACCTCAGGAGAGACAAAAAAAAAAAATCAATTAGTAACTAGGAATTCTTTGATATTCTTTTTGAAGATGCCCAACGAGTGGTAGCTTCTTCGGCAGCGTGCTCCCGGGTCATATTAGAAGCTATCAAAGGGTTGAAGTCAGACCGAAATGACGGAGTATGGGGAATCTGTAAGTTGTTGGGAAGTGCAGAGATGAAGTGATGAATTTTCAAAAAAAGCGATATTTTATTAAACAGGACATCAGTAAGGGGGCCAAGCAGTTCTAGAAAAGTGAAAGAAACACACCACAGAGAATAGAGATTTCAAAATCAAGCAAGGGTTTAAGTTAAGAATGGTTTGTTTCCTAATAGCCCTTGCTTTTATCAAAAAGTTTTGAAAGTGACTGAACTAGGTTGTAGAAAAGAATTCTAAGAACCAAACATGGAAGCATGTGTTCTAGCTTTCTAAGTATTCCAAGACTCCTGGAGACTTTCATCTTGATCAGGTCAATATGATACTTAAATGAAAGATTTTTCTTCAAGCAAGATGCCTAGAAATCAAACATAACGATCTTTAGCTCTACTTTAAGAACCTCTTGATGCATGTATTTTATTTTATATGGACAAGCCTTTGGGACTCTTGAGAAAACATGATTTTCCAACATTTAAAGCAAGTTCATTTGTATCAAACACCTGGATAACTCTTTCAAAAGTGCTGTCATCTTTGAACAATCTCTACCCGCTGTGCCATGAATACTGTTACCAACAAAAGCAATAAGTCTATCAGTAAAAGGCGAAATCTTATCAAAGTGCCAGAGGCTGTTTGACAAAGACGACAGCAAATCGTCGGTTTTGAACTTTTAGCCGCATTAACAAGGTCATTAACATAGATTAAAAAAAATATTGGCAAAACAATAGGTCCTTGCGGAATGCCAAGCTCTAATTTGGAAGGATTACAAAAGCTTGAATCAACCGAAAGACGACCATATAAATACGAAAGTAACCAAGAATAAGCACTACATGTTATACAAATAGAGATCAATTTCTGAAGAAGAATCTTGTGTGTTAATGAGTCGAATGCTTTTCACACATCAAGAAACACAGTGGCAGGTATCAGATCAGGATCAAGAGATGAATGCAAATAATTCATCAGAGTTGCATATGCATGCTCAGTTGAGCGCTTTGTCCCAGAACCAAACTGAGATCCTCGAGAAAAAAAAAAAATCAGAATTAAGAAAATCAAGAAATCGAGAATGTATAGCCTTTTCAATAAGCTTTTTTTTTAATGTGTCTGGTTACTATCATGTTTGTTTGTTATTTATTTGTTTTTTGGCTCTGTAAAAGTTTAGCTTGGTTTCTATCGTCTGTGATTTTGAGATTATACTGCATTCGGAGTATTATATATTTGTGGATACAGAAAATATGAATTCAATTTAACAGTTTAATATTATTAGACATGAACGCTGAAACTAAACTATTAAATTCAAGATTGATGTAAATTAAAAAAAATAATTTGTATACGTCGCAAACCAACTATACTTCCTTCTTTTGCAGGAACAAGAGTCTCAACCACAGCAACAGCAGCAGCACAAAAGCTGGGGCTCATCCCTACTTCAAAGACCGTCGGGTGTTCCGCCACCTCCTGGTACTGAATCCACTGCCCCGCCACCCCCGCCTCCTGGTGGTATGATGCAAATGAGTGGAACAATGATGGGCCAGAAGCAGCAACAGTCGCAACAACAGTCTCAGCAGCAGCAACAGTCTCTTCAACAGAGCCAGTATCAGCAGCAGCAACAGTCCCCTCAACAGAGCCAATATCAGCAGCAGCAGCAGCAACAACAATCGGTATTTTTTTTTTTTTTTTTTTTTTTTTTTTTTTTTTTTTTTTTTTTTTTTTTTTTTTTTGTCTGCATTCATTATAGAGAGTTCCAAAGCATTCTCCGGAGCTTTTTTATTACTTGAGGAATTTCGAAGCATCATGGGATATTCTGATGTTATGCTTGTATTTATTCAACGTTTAAAGTTTACTTAAGTTAATGTTTCTACTTTATCAAATATATTTTACGAGTGACAATAATGGCTACAATTTTTATGCTTTTTAAAATAATGGGGATGAGGTACCCGGTTTGAAACTCCCCTTCTCCCCCACCCCGAAATTTTTGTTCGACTCGTACAAAAGTAACAAACTTAAATGTAAGCAATTTTACTTGCTTTTTGTAAAGTTTCATTTTGGTGTAAAGTTTTATGGCTTATGCCATAAAAGGCCCATTGCCTCGATACCCCCCTCCCCAAAAAAAAGAAACAATATAATTAACGGTGGGGGTCCACCGTTAATTAGTGTTGCCCCTAACAAATCCGCAGTATGAGATATATGGGTAAATAAAAGAGTAATAAAGGGTGACAAGGATATCAGGGGGAAGAAAATTATTCACACGATTAATCATACTTACCTGTCGCAAAATTATGACTCTGATGCAGGAAACTTGAGTTGCAAATGATAGGGAGGAGTCTATGTGGACACCAAGAAACTTGGCAACTTCGACCTAAGGGAGGAGATTGGTGAAATATTTTAGGCCAAGTGCTTGCTGAGCTTCATTTTTTTTGTAAGGGGTTCGAAATAATACAACCTGACTTTTCTTGCTGTTAATGGTCATGCAGTTAACGAGAGACCATTCCTGTACTCTATTCAGAAGAATTTGAGCAGAGGTGACGACAGATGGTAAATTAGGGCCGGTGATGAAAAAGTTGGTATCGTCAGCAAAAAGTACTGGGTGCACTGATGGACCCAGGCCTGTAACCAAATCATTAATATAAAGGAGAAAAAGTATTGGACCAAGAACAGAGCCCTGCGGGACGCCCCTCCGGACAGGTAGGGGATGCGAGGTCATGCCGCCCAGACTCACACTCTGTACTCTACCAGAGAGATAGGAGCCGAACCTTGAGAAAGGAATTCCACAAATCCCTATGTTCTTGAGTTTACTTAATAAAACACTGTGATCAACCATGTCAAAGGCCTTAGAAAAATCCAGAAATAAGCCAATTACAGTATTTTTAAGGTCGAGTTGGGAACGGATAAACTGTGTGGCGTCGATTAGTGCATGAGCAGTTGAAAATTTGGAACGGAAGCCATATTGATGAGAAGAAATCAACGAATCTGAAGGATTAATCCCAAATAAAAAGGAAGAAAGACATCGGAAGATAATTCTCTCAAGCACTTTGGATACAACTGGGAGAAGTGAGATCCGCAGTATGAGATATATGGGTAAATAAAAGAGTAATAAAGGGTGACAAGGATATCAGGGGGAAGAAAATTATTCACACGATTAATCATACTTACCTGTCGCAAAATTATGGCTCTGATGCAGGATACATGAGTTGCAAATGATAGGGAGGAGTCTATGTGGACACCAAGAAACTTGGCAACTTCGACCTGCGGGAGGAGATTGGTGGAATATTTTAGGCCAAGTGCTTGCTGAGCTTCATTTTTTTTTTGTAAGGGGTTCGAAATAATACAACCTGACTTTTCTTGCTGTTAATGGTCATGCAGTTAACGAGAGACCATTCCTGTACTCTATTCAGAAGAATTTGAGCAGAGGTGACGACGGATGGTAAATTAGGGCCGGTGATGAAAAAGTTGGTATCGTCAGCAAAAAGTACTGGGTGCACTGATGGACCCAGGCCTGTAACCAAATCATTAATATAAAGGAGAAAAAGTATTGGACCAAGAACAGAGCCCTGCGGGACGCCCCTCCGGACAGGTAGGGGATGCGAGGTCATGCCGCCCAGACTCACACTCTGTACTCTACCAGAGAGATAGGAGCCGAACCATGAGAAAGGAATTCCACGAATCCCTATGTTCTTGAGTTTACTTAATAAAACACTGTGATCAACCATGTCAAAGGCCTTAGAAAAATCCAGAAATAAGCCAATTACAGTATTTTTAAGGTCAAGTTGGGAACGGATAAACTGTGTGGCGTCGATTAGTGCATGAGCAGTTGAAAATTTGGAACGGAAGCCATATTGATGAGAAGAAATCAACGAATCTGAAGGATTAATCCCAAATAAAAAGGAAGAAAGACGTCGGAAGATAATTCTCTCAAGCACTTTGGATACAACTGGGAGAAGTGAGATTGGACGATAATTACTTATCTCAGACGGATCGCCTTTTTTATGAATCGGGATAACAATTGCTGATTTAAATATTTCTGGGAAGACTCCATTGATCATAGACAGGTTTGCTATATGCACAATGGGTTCACAAACATAGGAAGATGCAGTTCTAAGAAGCTTATTACTTATCCCAAGGAAGTCAGGTGTACTACTATTAGAGAGAGATTCGATAACTTGAAGCACCTCATTACTATCAGTTGGAGAGAAAAATATGGATCTGGGATTCTTGCTAGGGTGTACTGACTCGGAGGGGGAACAGGAGTTAGCATTTGGAATATTGGTGAAATAATTATTAAAAGCATCCGGTACTGAAATTGGGTCAATTAATCTGCCACTGATGTCCTTAAGGTTAATAGGTATAGATCTTGAATTCCTTTTTTTTGAAAGAATTTTATTTATTGTTGACCAAATTTTTTGCAAGTTCCCTTTGCAGTGAGTGATTTTTGAATAATAATAATTTTTTTTTTGCTTCACGGATGAGTTTGGTATATAAGTTTTTGTAATTTTTATAATTAGTTAGGTCAATAACGTTACTGGTTTTGCAAGCTAACTTATATAGGTCATTTTTACAGTATGAAGAGATTATCAGGCTATTGGACATCCAGGGGTGTATATAGGTAGTTTTTCGGTTTGATTTACAGACTGGAAAGGTTGAACTGATAAGATCACTCAGTCCCTGTGTAAAAACCATTTGTGGCTGAATTAACATCCTGACAATCCAAAACCTTTGACCAGTCAAATGATTTCAAACGATCCGTGAACCGGTTCATATTCACAATATTATATATTCTATTAGACGTAGGGGTATTAGTTCTAGGGTGTTTAGTAGTTGGTTGGAAGGGTAGGGAGAGATAGATTGGAAAGTGGTCTGACAGGTCAGAGAATATTATTTTGGAGGACAGGTGGTTTCCCAGGGAAGTGGATACAAAAATGTTATCAATTACAGTAGCGGTAGACCTCATAGGATCAACTCTAGTAGGAAAAAGGATTGTTGGAAGAAGACCACTTGAGGTAAATGTTTCAAAGAAGGTATCACAATCATTATTACTGCTAACATTTAGTAAATTACAATTGAAGTCCCCAAAAACTATTGCCTTCTTTTGTGGTAAATTAATAAAACTAGAAAAGTCATCAAAAAGATTACAAAAGAAAGGTGTCGGAAATGAGGGTGGTTTATAAAACAATGAAAAAATAAAAGAATTGTCGTCAACACTTATATCAACAATTATTGAATAAATGCATCTATTATTTATAGGTTGCGAGAATAAGGATTCACAGTGTAATAGCCTGGTGAATTTTAGACTTGACCGGATGTAAAGAGAAATGCCACCAGAGGACTTGGTTAATTTTCTTTCAATATGAATAGCTTGAAAGCCAGGGAGGGAAAATTCATTAGTATCATCAATTTCTGAAAGCCACGTCTCCGTTATTCCAATTACGTCGAAAGGGCAGTAACCGTTAATTAAAATTAAATCTTTAAAATTAGTCCACTTATCTCTTATGCTTCTGATGTTAAAGCAGATTATATTAAGTTTGTCTCTTCCATTAGCTTAGGTTTTACATTTTTTACAAAATCAAAAGTGTCGAGATATTCACAGTTAATATGGCTTAAGGGGCTATCAGGGCTAGCTAAGGGGTTGTTGCGCAAATTATTTTGGTCATCGTAATAGTTAAAAACAACATTATTGCACAGTGATAATTTCGTGAGAAACGTAAAATCTTGCATAGTATACATTTAAATATCCATTGTGGTCGAAGTTTCATCATTTGCTTGATTTGAATATTGAAATTCTTCTTCAGCCGACGAATTATCATTGGTGGTAGTTTTGGACTGGGATGGAAAGTTTGCCGTTTTTTTCTTAGATTTCTTGCCTTTGACTAGGGCAATGGCACCGATTTGATTAGCAGTTGAGTCAACAGGCTTAACTAGCTTCGATGTGGAATCTATGTCCTTTTTGATGGAAGATAGTTGAGCTATAGCTGTTTGCAAGATGTCATCACCTAGGAGTTTGGTGATAGCTTTCTTCTTGAGAATATTTTTGGTTTCTCCTGGTTCATTACTAACCTCAATTAAGTGACTGACTGTGAGATAAGTTGCAAGTCTTTGCCATTCTTGGCAACTTTCGGATGAATCTTTTGGGGGCAGGATGTTGAAGTAAACTTAGGTAAGGGATGGGGGGACTGACTAATACCTTGAGTATGAACATTGTTTGCCTCTTTAGGAAATGATACTGTATTTGCATCTTCTACAACAACTGTTGCTTGGCTTCTACTGGGCCGATGGGGTGTGGGTTGCCGAGGGATTCTTGCAGCTACAACTGAGTAGGGTAGGTTCATTTTATCCGATGTTCTAAGGATTACGACTCGCTTTTGGTGAGCCGGGCAAGATTGTTTTTGGAGGGCTGTGTGTCCCTTACGGTTACAATTTCTGCAGAAAGGGTCTGACTCAGGGCATTCACTAATTGCATGGCCTGTTTTCCCACGCTTAAGGCAAGACGGATGGGACTGTTTGCAGTGTTTTTTGCTGTGGCCGTGGGCCAGACAAGTAGAGCATTGTAGGGGCTTAGGCTTATAAATCTTATAAAAAAGGGACATACCGTACAAGAATATTTCTCTGTTTAGCTCAACTTTGCAGGAAATGAGGATTGAACGGCTTGGGTGAAGGACTCCTTCTTTGTTTAAACTTAGCCTTATTGCAGTTGAAGGATTTATGAGAAGGCCTGAAGAATCTATTAGTTCAGTTTGTATTTCCTCCACTTTTACACTGGTATCAACACCATAAAGCACATACTTGTGTAACTTTTCCACATTTTTTTTGTGGCTAAAATTTTCGAGCCATCAAGGATTATTTCTTTGGATTTTGACAGGACATGGTCTGCCGCCTGAGAAGACGTAAAGTAAATATCAATAGACTCGTCCTGCTTGAAAACAAGTTCAAAATTTACCTTGGCGATCAGAAAAACAGCTTTCCTAATTTGCATTATTCGATCTTTTGAAAAGGGTTGGCCATTGATTTTCTTGATTGAGACAGTATAATAATTAGGTAATCTGCACTACTAGTTTCTGGGACACTTGAAGGGAGGGGTTGCACTATCACTGGCGATCGAGTTTCATCCTTTTTCCTCTTTTTGCCAGGCGTCTCACCTCTTTCATTAGAGTTAGTTGTGGCTAATGCCTGAATTCCTGACAGGTGGCTAACTGTTTTCGACCGCGTATTTGGGGGGGGGGGTTCTAGAAAGAGTTTTAGAAGTAGGTTGGAAGGGCGACTGGCCAAGAGTTTCAGTGGGAGTATCCTTCTCGGGTGGTAGCCTTGGGGGCTGCTTTTTTCCCGACATTTATTCTGACGAGACACTACAGATTCAAGAACTGTTAATCAGTCTTAATTCAAAGTTACTTGACCAATAGTAAATATTCAGTTATGGAACTAGATTATTCACTATGATAAATAATAACTCACTTGGTGTGAAGTGAACAATCCCTCACAATTAAATCCACAAGTTAATTGCGCAATCTAACACAGTACAGTACAAAAGATAATCCGATTAGGTTCATAAGTTAGTTCCTTTTAGTTCAGATACTTAACTCATACTGCTGATTCCAAAAATTCCCAATACCTGTAATGACTTCAATAACCATTCGTATTTCAGACTTTTTAAGTCGTAAAAGATGTATCAGTGCAATACGATTTGTCGTATTGCGTCGTATTTGTTGTATTTGCGTCAGATGCTAGTCTTTTTAATGCTTCATAGCACTCCCACTCGCTTTTTTGAATACCTCTTAGTATTCCCAAGAGTCTTAAGGAATGCTTGGTTAAATATCTCCACCTTTACTCTCTAACTGCGACAGCTGCTTAGCTGGCTGTTTTATTTCAAACGTTTTTGCGTTGAAAACTGTGGTAAATTTTCCAGGGTCACTGCAAAAATGGGTGAGTCATGCTTTACAAGAAAGTATTGGGAAATTTTAGTTTTCGGAAGGGGGGACAGGGACCACGAACCTAAAATATATACTGATTGTACCGTGAAAGTTTCTGTTGGGTGTGAAAACAAAACAATTTATGATTAAAGCAAATTTGATTTAACCATTGTTAAACTAGAGACCGGCGAAAATTTAATACCATTTCATCTAATTTAATTAAAATCATCAAAATACAAAAAGGTAAAGGCTTTACATCTGACAGACTTCATCAACAGGCAAAGAAGGGACAGTACTGTCCAATTTGTTGGACAGTAGCCTATAAAACTACTGACAAGTCATCTTTGAACGTCATTTAAATTGCCCCCCTCCCCCCCCCCCCCCCCGATTGTAGGTCAAGTAGTAGCAATTGAATAATTGATTAATATTTACATGCCCTTTTCAGATGTCCCCTCCCCTCGACACTAATCAAAGTTATGAAAAAAAAAAATTTGTTCAAAATGGTCAAAAAGTCTTGTAAATAAGCTTCCAGGGATGCAATTTGTAGGTGAAGTAGTAGCAATTGAGTAATTGATTAATATTTACAGTCCATTTCAGAAAGGGTCTAACAAACTTCATCACAGGCAAAGAAGGGACAGTACTGTCCAATTTGTTGGACGGGTAGCCTATAAAACTACTGACAAGTCATCTTTGAACGTCATTTAAATTGCTCCCCCCCCCCCCCCCCCCGATTGTAGGTCAAGTAGTAGCAATTGAATAATTGATTAATATTTACATGCCCTTTTCAGATGTCCCCTCCCCTCGATACTAATCAAAGTTATGAGAAAAAAAACAATTTGTTCAAAATGGTCAAAAAGTCTTGTAAATAAGCTTCCAGGGATGCAATTGTAGGTGAAGTAGTAGCAATTGAGTAATTGATTAATATTTACAGTCCATTTCAGAAAGGGTCTAACAAACTTCATCAACAGGCAAAGAAGGGGCAGTACTGTCCAATTTGTTGGACGGTAGCCTATAAAACTACTGACAAGTCATCTTTGAACGTCATTTAAATTGCCCCCCCCCCGATTGTAGGTCAAGTAGTAGCAATTGAATAATATTTACATGCCCTTTTCAGATGTCCCCTCCCCTCGACACTAATCAAAGTTATGAAAAAAAAAAACAATTTTGTTCAAAATGGTCAAAAAGTCTTGTAAATAAGCTTCCAGGGATGCAATTGTAGGTGAAGTAGTAGCAATTGAGTAATTGATTAATATTTACAGTCCATTTCAGGAAGGGTCTAACAAACTTCATCAACAGGCAAAGAAGGGACAGTACTGTCCAATTTGTTGGAGGGTTGCCTATAAAACTACTGACAAGTCATCTTTGAACGCCATTTAAATTGCTCCACTTCAGTTCAATTTTGAATTGAAGTTATCAAGTATTTTGTAGTAGGTTGCATCAAGACATGGCTAATTGTAGAAAGAGAAAAGCCAAGTAATGCCATAATTTGTTGGTAAATAAACACAAATAATAACAAATTTTTTCCAAAATCAGCAACCAGAAAAAATTTCGAAAACTCAAACTCACAAGTAAGCAAAAATCTTTTGATGAAAAGAGTTTCCCAAAACTCTTTTCCCAAAGAAGGGAATTTTTTTTTTTTTCTTTCTTTTTTTTTAATTCGTTGCTCGTTTCTGTTATGAAATTGTGAGTGATTTTGTTTCTTAGCTTATCAAATTACTTTTTTTCTAATGTTTCTAATGTAATAATCAAAGTGAATGTACCTCAAATGAATATTTCTGTCTCTTCTGGTGTTGTATTTTACTATTAAAGTTACGCAAAGATACCCATTGAATACCTATAATGCAATTGATATTGGGTATACTGCTTTTTTGTCACCAAGACCGAGTAGAGGAAACGTTCTCTTTCGAATACAGTTGAGATGCAACCTGGTATGTCCGATGGGACTCTAGGTAATCAATTCATTCCCCCTTATATCCCGGGGCTCCATATGCTCTGTCTTGGTGCCCCGTGTGCGCTGGAGCTTTAAAGTAGGTCTAGAATAGAGGAGGGAAATGTCGAAAACTTGGGCATGCGTGGTTTACCTTGCCATTCATATCTTGGGGCTCCAGGTTCTCTATGTACTGGGGCTACTGATGGTCCAAGTCCTGGTACACCTGGTGTAGCAATGAGCCAGCGACTTGTATTGCAAAGATACCTTTCGGACAGCCATATCATAATTGATCTTGAGTAAACATCAGTTTGTCACCTTTGTATGAATAGCACTGTGCTAAAGTAAGAGGGTTTCGTCAAAAAGAGCTTTTTTACTAGCATAGTCTTTTGTTTTCTTCAAGAATCGAAATAAAAAAGGAATACGGTAAAATTATATTAATTAAACTATCAAGCTGAATTTTAATCCTTTTTTTAAATGTTTGTGATGGAAAGTAGATTTTTCCTTTTGGAAGAATTTTAAAACTTGTTGTTATTTTTCTGCTTTTAAGCTTAAAGTATTTATATTGAAGGTGAAGCTAGTCAGACCAAAAAGTTAAAAAACAAGATGCCATAAGGATGAAATAAAATTACCAAAAACACTTTTTAGTACTAAATAAAAATCAATTCAAATACTTTTTAATGCTATAAATTTGCCTTTATTCCAATAATATTGCAAGAATATAATTTATTCCAAGAATATGGGGTCTACGAAAATGAACTCACAGAGAGACAGCAATATTGATGATTCTTTTTTCCATTAAAGGATTGATTTCTTTTCTTTTTGGAAGGATTTATATTATTAATAGTTTTTTTTTAGCTTAAAAATTAAAAATTTTAGACTATTATACACATAATAAGTTCAACTAGACAACAATTCCCTAAAAATTGCGATGACTTGCTTACTGCAGTTGCTGTGGCAACTATTTACTTCTAATAATTGACTTGTACTTGCTTATGAAATCATCCTGACTCTTACTGTAAAAATTTTTTATACTTTCTGGCATTAAATTTTAAATAATTCCTTCTGTATTTTATAGGATTGTTGTGTAAATATAAAATAAGGATACAGGGTCAAACTTTTGTACCTTTGTTTAAAAACATATCTTTGTTTTTTAAACCTTTGTTTGTACCTTTGTTTTTTAAACCTTTGTTTAAAAACGTAAGGCTAGAACCAAATTAATATTCAGATGATGTAAAGAGAGCAAGATAACGAAGAAGAAGAAGAAACAATGGGATCAGTATTCAAGGAACATCTGGGCAGTTAATTCGAGCATTTGCAGCCAGGAAGCATATTGTTGAATTATTTTTTTGTAACGCTAAGGTTTTCCGTTTCATTTTAAATCATAAGCTTGTCTTCCTACTCTATCTTAAGACGTTGCTTTGAGTACAGCTCTTTTTGGCATCCTAATTTGGCTAGGATGTCAAATGTTGAAATTACGATACTTATTTTAGGCAATATTACTATCGAATATTCATTGGATATGAAAACAAAAAAAAATTAGGTATTTGTCACCATCGGCAGTCACCTTTTTTTATGAATTTCTATAGTGCTCTAATTTATAAAATTTGGTATCTAACTTTGCAGTAATGAATCTTCATTTTAGAAATGTCTGATGTCTACTGTGCATCTTGTCCTAAAACCATTCATAACATCATGTGTGTTTAAACGCGCTTGGGTAAAACCCTTAGTCTGATTTGATAATTCATGTTTGGGGTAGCTGGCGTACAAAGAAAATCAAGCACATCTATCCCAAGAGCACTTGACTTGATTTAATGAACTCTTCTTTTGTATAGGTGCTTTTCCTTTGCTCGGTATGTTTTGTTGTTTTTCTTTGTGCTGGACAATTATGCAAGGATACATTCAAGTACATGTTTTTTGTAATGTTAATAGGGAAGCATTTCCCTTTTTATTTTATTTTACTAAACTACTTCATTTAACGACTTTAAATAACAATAACCATCGGTAGTTTCCATGTGCCCTAGTGATCATCAGCTAAATAGAAGATTGAGATTTAATTTGGATATAATCAATAGATTTAGAAACATAATAAATTATCAAGTACATGATTGTAATGGTATCAATATAGAAAGCAGTTCTTTCCCTTTTCGATTCTTCATTTAGCAAAACAATAAATTATCGGTCTATTTTAGATGAGATTTTTCGCTCTCTTTTTTCCTCTTGCTATTAGTTTTTTCGGCAAATCTTGACATTTACTTTTCTAATAAAATTATGTACGACCATGAGTTTTTGGGACATGGTGATATGACAACTCACAAAAGTCAAATTCGAGTTATGTATTTCGATAATTCTTGTAAAGCCTTAGATCTGACCAGTTTTGGTACCTGAGTAACTAACGATCCTAATAAATGAGAAAGTATCGGTTACTGTTTGTGTTTTGTTTTATTAAGTGTTGAAATAGATTAATTTGAGAATCATTTTTGTGTTGTTTTTTTTTCTTTTCAGATGATGGGATGGGGATACCCTGGACAAAGCGCTCAGCAGCAATGGAATCCCATGGCTGGAATGGGAATGCCTCCCAACATGATGCAGATGTACCAAGGAGGGTGGAGTGGTTATGCAGGTGTTCCTCCCCCACGAATAGGTCAGTCAGGTGGTACATCAAGTGATGTGGGAAGCTATGCTCAAGGGGGAATTGCATCAGTACTCCCCCCTCCTCCACCTCCACCTCCATCATAAGTGTTTCAAGATAGTGGATTTTATCTTTAATTTTTAATTATTTTGTGATTCTGAATATTCTTATTGAATAATTAATAAACCTGGTGTAGATAAAATGTTGACAATTTAGGAGTTTGTTGACAAAAGGAACTATTCTGAGTAGTTTTTGTGTGTCTTTTTACTATCCAATAGATCTATCTTCTGTTGTTCAAATGGGAATAGGCCTTCACAAATTAAATGCTTTAAGCGTAAGCCAAATTTCGAGCAACTGCGAATGGAAAATGATGCAGTTTTGTGTTTTATAAGGATTCGAAAATATTTTTTTGCCGTTTCTCGGACGTTACCAATTGATGCAGCTAGGCTGCGGCAATCTATTGGACATCGAAACTAAATCCGTGAAAAATGTAAATGGCATGTTTGGATTGCGAATGGCCAATTCGTAGTTATTATCTACCTGGAATAGCGGTCAAATCGACCAATTAAAAAAGATGCAATCCAATGTTTTTTACTCAAATTGAGGTTTAGACTCCATACTGAGTACACTGGGTCGACGGATCTGCTCGTATCTCTAGTACCTGAAGGTATTAAAAGCTTTCTTCATTTTGTGGAATATCCATGCTTGTACGACTGCTCGAAAAAAAAAAAAAATTGATGGCAAAGCTATTATAAAACAATTATTCTTTTTTTCGTTTTTAGCTCCTCTTGTGAATTATTGTAGCCTTAAACTTGGTTCTCACCAAATGTAAGCAAGACTTAATAAAATATGATAAATCTTTTAACAAAGTTCTACTGCCGGATAGCAGGTAAGTACATGTGCAACCTACAGTTGTTTTCTTGTTTAAGATTCGCGGATCGATCTACAACGATTATAAAGCTAATTGTGACTACTATTATTTTTATTGCATTAAATGGTTAAACCACTTTGTTATACCACGATTCTTGTGTTAGAGCAGTTTTTAATCTAGACAGGTGCTAAACCTGCTATTGTTCACCCTTTTGTAAACTTTTGTTTGTGTTCGGGGAGAACCAAACATTAGATAATATGTTATCAAACAGTTCGTGATAACGAACTGTAAGTAAGGAGCGACCCGGTTCAATAGTAACCGAAACTTTACAGAACGGAATTTTGATGTCAATAGATAATCAAAAGAATCGGATTTTTATGGTGATTTCAAATATATAAGTTTAATTAAGTTTAGTCTTACCCATCAAAGGTTTTGAGCCTGAGAAAATATGCCTTATTTTCGAAAAAAAGGGAAACACCCGTTAAAAGTCCCAGAATCTTAATGAAAATCTCACCGTCAGATTCAGCGTATTAGAGAACCCTATTATAGAGGTTTCAAGCTCCTATCTGCGAAAATGTGGAATTTTGTATTTTTTGCCAGAAGAAAGATCACGGATGCGTGTTTATGTGCTTTGTTGTTGTTGTTTTTTTTCTAGGGTGATCGTGTCGACCCAGTGGTCCTAGAATATCGGGAGAGGGCCCATTGGAACAGAAATCAAAAGTTGTAGTGTCTTTTCAAGTGACCAAATAGATTGGAGGGCAACTGGGCCCCTTCCGACGCTCTTTTTTCCCAAAAATAATCTGATAAAAATTTTTAAAGCCATTTTCTTCAGTATAGTTGAAAGATAAAATAATTATGTCTTTAGGTGTAAAATGCCCCCCCCCCCCCACAGTCCGTGGGGAGAGGCCTGTGGGTTATGAAGTTCGTCCATTGTTTACGTATAGTATTTGTTATTGAGAAGTATGCAGCCATTTTTTTTGGGGGGGGAGGTGCTTGGGGTGGATTTCTATTATAAACACGTGGGCCGTTTAATTAGGATAAACTTTTTTAAAAGTGCTAACAGCTTTAGTGTAAAGAGCAAGGTATTAAGGAGGAGGCATCCCTCCATATCCGGAATAAATCTGCCAAAATTAATATGTAAATTTTGTTTTAATATTCCATGCACGGTGATCTTAATTCTAACCTGCATTAGTTGAAAAACGTTCAGAAATTAAATAAGAAAAAACAAGTTTTTTTACTGAAAGTAAGGAGCGACATTAAAACTTAAAACAAACAGAAATTATTTCGTATAAGAAATGGTTTGTCTCCTCCTCAACGCCTCGCTCAAGTTTTTATTGTTTTAAAAAAGTAGGGTTGTGACAGAGTCTAACTTTAGCGTAAAGAGCGAGGGTTGAGGAGGGCACAGCCCCTTTCATATACGGAATAATTTCTGTTCGTTTCAAGTTTTAATGTCGCTCCTTACTTTCAGTTATAAAAAAAACTTGTGTTTTTTTTTTTTATTTAATGTCTTTGAAAGAGCAATTATTGTATATGTGTATCTGTATTTTTCTCGAATACGACACTAAATTTTTTCTGAAAATTTATATACTGTCATTTTCTGGTTTGGAAAAACAATCTAGATATATCACGACTTTCAGAAAATTCGATTTCCCCTCCCACCGCCCTGTATATATTTTTCCTAAATTGTCTGCTAACTGAAACAAGAGACTCAGCAACCGGAAAAACTGTCAAAATGAAGATAGACAATTGAACAAGTGCGGATAGATATCAACCAAATCGTTACTATTCTTAAGCGTTCCAACCTGGGTTAATCTTGCATCGTTTTGGATCTCGCAAGGCTGTATCCAGGGGGGTTACCCGGTTTGAACCCCCCCCCCCCCTAAATTTTTGACCGAGTCGAAAATTGTCTAAAAAATACCTGTAAAGACAAAACCACGGGATGTTACACAAAGTCCACGGGAAAAAATCGCCCCCCCCCCCCCCCCGAACAAAAATCCTGGATCCGCTCTTGGGATCTCGTATTTGTATCAAACTTGTATGCAGCAATTGTTAATTAATTAGCCGCTCTTCAGGTTGACAGAACAGGTCAATTTAACTTTAAGAGTGACCTTAGCAAGATGTTCAGCAAAAAAAAAAAATCATTTTGGCCTAGATTTTCAGTAAAGTAAGTTTGTTTTTCTTTTGTATGTATACTTCAGGGTACTAGGCGCAAAAAAAAATGAATGTTGATACAACTAAATCTACAAAAATTAGACAAAACCGACTTTTGTGTGAATCAAGGTATAGGGGCACTGCATAATCTGGACACAGTCTTTATGTCTAAAATTTGCTTCACCTAACAAAGCTCGGTCACCTGGAACTGTTAATAGGGAGATCAAAAAAGCGCAAAAAATTTTGTCCACATTGTAGGATGCAATCTGTAGGTTTCTCTTTCATGCGCAAGTCGGCTCTAAAATATTTTTGTAGTTTAGAGAGCTACATGAAGGCAATAATATTGACCTCGAAATTTAAATCGCTTCACTGCAGAGAAAACACTTAGGGCGTCCCATATCGGCTTAAAATGAAGAAAATTTTGCAGTTGCGAAACCATCTATAGCTTACAACCCTTGCCCTGAGGCTGTGGGGGAGTGTCCTCCTCAAAAACATTATTTCTATCTGGAAATCAACTACGCTGAACAAAATGGCTATCTCAAAATTTTGATTGGATGTGTTCGGCGAACTGATGGGCATGGAAGGGGTGTTAGTTGCCTTCCAATCACTTTTGACCTTCAAAAAGGGCACTAGAACTCTCGATTTCCAATCGAATGAGCCCCCTTTGAAGTTTCTACGATGACCCCTTCCATATGAAGTGCCTTTGGGGGAAAAAATGATAAATAATTAAACAATAGAGCCGTATGGCCTTTACTATAGGCAACGGTATAGCTTGGCCTCTGTATATAGGATATCGCAGTACATGCCAATTAGCTGGAACCCACGCAAGAAGTGAAGTTTGGTTAATGCTAATGAAATAAAACAAAATAGAATGAAAATATAATAGTTTAGAAACAAATTTCGGCTATACATTTGCACATTAGGGGTGGGGTGTATGGCATAGCATATATTAAATACGCAATCTAACCTAGGTACCTTTTTCCCCCTAAACCCCAAAAACCAAAAGTTTGAATATTGTAAACGCAGTGACAAACCACGGTCTGCAATCCAATTTTCTATTAAAAGAAACCCGTTTGATTAGTTTCTTAAGCATCTTCCCTATATAATATATCGCGTGGGTTCCAGCTAATTGATAAGTACCGACATCGCTTATCTGCCCTTTCGAAAACCTGCGTGCAAATAATATTTTTGCTTAATGAATACATCCTCTAAACATTCCTTAAAAGTTTCACATTAATACTCTTAGCGTTATCAGTGACAGTAATCGCAGTAGTAATATTAGTAGCATATACATGGAGCCTTCTGGCTAGTTCGAAGTCCCCCACCCACAACTTATCATCAAAGGTCTAACTTATTAATGGAAGCTGTTCTTGAGATATTGCTGTGTATCCCTTTTGAGAATGTGCATAATCATAGTCAATTTGATTCAGTTCAATATCCGCCGAAATATTCCTTGATAGCTTCACCTTAATACCCCTAGCTTGCGTTTTAGCAGTAGTACAATTAGTAGCAGTATGCACATAGCACATTTTATTTTCTTCAACACACCAACTGTCCCTAGGATATTGCTGATGCGCCCTTTGGCAACCTGTATACAAATGGTGTGAAGTGAATCAGTTCACCTTCCACCCTCAATATTCCCTGAAAATTCCATCTTCACACCGTTCATTACCGTTAAGTACAGCTATAATGGTATTCCCAGTAATAGTATTAGTAGTAGTATTAATAGTAATAGCAATAGTGCTAGTAGCAGCAGTAGTATTAACATATTGCCTTTTGCTCAGCTGAAGATTCCTCTCATCAAGTTCTAGAAGTTTCAACTTAATACAATTAGCTGTTGCTATCCCATTGCCGATATATCTTTGATAACCTATATGATCATGTAGTTCCTTAATTTTCTTCTTAATACTTTTACCTTACAAGTGGTTGCAACAGAAGTAGCAGTCGAACTAGTAGTAGTAGTAGTTGTTGTAGTAGCAGTAGTAGTAAATGTAATTAAAATAGTAATAGCAGTAGCGTGCACAGGGCCGGATTTAAAGCTTTGACGCTTAAGAACCAAGCGTTTTTGCCGCTCCGTTTTTGCAAGATTTTCGGGGTTATTCCCGAAAATTCAGGGCTCATGGAAGCAATTAACAGAACACAATTGATGAGCGAAAAGTGATGAAAGAGAGGGGTAATACCGAACTCTCAACTACCATTCTTGGGAGACATCTGACAGTTTATAAGCGACCATGGAATTCCTGTGTTATTTTAAAGTCACTTTTCTTTGAATAAGCAGCGTGGTGGCAGAGTACACCTGACGACGATAAATCACATCAGTCCAGTTTTTGTCAGTAAAAAATTACTCAGTGATAATTTATTGCTCCCCCTGGCATTATGCGCCCCTAGATCCGGGCCTAGGGACCTAGTGGTAAATCCAGACCTGAGCGTGCATATATTTCCTTTTGGTGAATTGACTTTCCCTTTAGGCACTCTCTGAAAGTTCCAACTTAATACACAAATCCGTTTTTGAGATACGCCATTTTGAAAATCTGCATGCACATAGTGTCTTTTGATTTAGTTCAAGTTCCACCTCAAATACCCCATTCCGTCAAATTTTCAACTTGATATGCGTAGCCTTAATAGTGCTAGTTTAATAGTAGCAGAGGTCGTAATAGGAGCAGTAGTAGTAATAATAATGTTGAATTAGTAGTAGTAGCAACAGTAGTAGCAGCAGTATTAATAGCAGTAGTAGCAGGTAGATGCCCCAGAAGTTTCATCTTGATAAGCTAAGCTGTTCCCCCAAAAAATTGGCTGATACACCTGTATCATTGCAGCAATTGTAACATTGTTATAGAAATGTTGCTATTGCAAGTTACCAATTGTTAAAATTTAAGGTTTTTATAGAAGGGACGGTCGTAAAAACTTTGAAGGAGGCTCATTCGATTGAAAATTGAAAGTTCAAGTTCAATTTTGAAGAATAAGAGGTAATCAGAGGACAATCAGCCTTTCCCTCTAACCGACATTCCCCCCCTCCCCCAAATACATCCGATCAAAATAAAAATAAACGTTTTGTTCAAAATAGTCTGAAGGTCAAATAACCATGCCTTTGGGCTTAACAACCCCGCCAGCAGCATCTGGGGCAAGGGCTGTAAGTTAAGCTAGTTGCTCATTGCTAACACATAAAGTTTTTGTAGAAAAAAATTTGTATGAACTTTGGGGGGGGGGGGCTCATTCGATTGGAAATCAAAATTTCCAGTGCATTTTTTCAGAGCTAAAAGTGATCGGAGGGCTTCCACCCCACCCAATTGTTTCCCCAAATACATCCGATCTAAATTTTGAGACGGCCATTTTATTTAAAACAGTTCAAAGGTTAAATAACTCTGCCATAGTTAAATAACTATGGTTCATAGCCCTCAGCCTGTGGGGCAAGGGCTGTAAGTTATACAAGTTGCCTATTGTTAACATATAAGTTTTTTTTTTGTTTTATCAAGAAAAATAGGGCAATCTTTGGTATATTGGTTGTGAAAAGGAAATACCAGGAACATTTACAATGGCTGATGGTATCAGCCATCACATTGTTTGGAAAATATTTAGGAGCATCTTCAACTAAATCAAGAGGTACAATGTGCATTCAGTTTTAAAAGACGTTGTATCTGCAATGTGTCGAGAACAGCTAAGGGTATAAACGTGAGGACATGAAGTTAAAACTTTCAGGGCAAGTTGAAGGAATGTTGAAAAAAAAGGCTGGAGTGCAACCAGTCCCCCACCCATTTCCTTTTTAGTTGCAATCTCCTCAAGGACATCTGATCAAAATTTGTTATCTAGTTTCACAAAGATCAAGTATTTTCAACACATATGTTTATTACTTAACGTCCAAAAGTTCTGATTCATCTGGAAAACAGAGAAACAAATCAGCTTTATTGGTTTGTTACATCGGATCTTCTTTTTCTTTTGCAAAAATAAAACAAAGCTTTTTCGTGAATACTTTTGACAGGCGTTTATATCATGAATTTAAGAAACAAACAATTTCAACAAGGTTGAACATGTAAAAATTCTAACTTTTACCCGATGTGTTTTACTCAATAATATTGCCTAATATTTTTAGAGAACTGAAAATCTGAGTTCAGTGGTTCAGTTGCACGACGGTTCAGTTACACGGGGGTTCAGTTGCACGGTGGTTCAGTTACACGGTGGTTCAGTTACACGCACACCATTTGTTTCCCAAATCCAAGAGAAAAAGTTGTGGGTTCTTCGAGACCACAGACGAACTCTATTTGCCGTCGAAACGTACCTTAACTACTTTTAACTTACAATGTGTGCGGAGCAGAGTCAATATGGCCAGGCCATCTTAACCTCTCTTTCATTGCAGCCAACACCCTAGGCCTTGTCTTTTCGATTTCATACAACTTAACTGCATATATTGTCTTTACTAATAGCTCTACAAAAATTTGGCTCGACAAGGGCCAAAATGCTACCGAGCAAAAATTCATAGATAGTCAACATTGGTATAACACTGTCAAAAGACTATATACAATTAGTCCCAGTTTCCGAGGTGTTGCTGCTATGTGGTGGCTCATTCGTCCTCAACACATCCAGAGACTTCACAAAATGAACGGTAATTGTGTAGAACGCGACTGTGGTAATTAAAACGGAGACATACGCCATTTTTGTAACTTTTCAGAAGAGCCAAAACTAAAAAAATTTGTTGGCTGTTGTCGCTATGAAGGATGAGGCTAATGGAGAAAAGGGGAACATATTCTAAACCACTTTTTATGCTCTTTTCAGTGGGGTAAACTAAATTCAATTATTCCGAGCCAATTCAAAATTATTCATTTTTATGGTGTCTCCTTTTTTCTTGACAAAAATTGGAGACAAATGCTTGGTCTCTATGTTACAGCTCGATAAGTCCTCTTCTGGCACTCTGAATTGCAGCAAGACCTGATAAAAAAGAGACCTACGCTGCATAGGGACATGAGTCTTTTTACCTTCGTAACGGTAAGAGATAAGACAGTTCTGACTGCACCCTTCGATTCGTTGTGCTGAGTTTCCCCACGACACATGACTCATTTTCAACTGAAATGGAATATGTCCCCCTTTTAATTATCACAGCCGAATGGATATGTGTCTGTACAATACTGCGTACTTCTACGGTATCGATGGCAGTGCGAGTGAAGAGGGGTAGTAGATATTTCTTTTGGGGGAAGGTTAGGAATGCCTGAAGTCTTAAAATGGCTATTTTTTAGGCCTAATTTTTTGTGATGGGTCTGTCATATCAGTATGCGGAGCAAATTTATCCCTTCCTTAGAAAGAATCAACTAAGCGTGAAGTGTGTACGCCAAGGTAACAATAGCTTCTCTATTGTTGTAAAAATATTTATAATGTGAAGTAAAAGATTAGATTCTCATGTGCTTGCTTGCTCAGAGGCGGCGATGTGGCATCCCCCAGGAGCTGCCTAAAGAATCCTCCCTCCTTTTATAGGATTTAGACGTCGCTACCAGAGAAATCATAAAAAAAAAACGAATTATTTTCATTTGGAAGCATTGTTATGCAAATTTTAAGCTTGAGCATAAAGATCGAGCTGTTGAGGGGATGGAAGATCCCGTCATATTTTGGATATAAACTCAATATGGTATGAACGAATAGAAATTAATTAATAACACACATTTTTCCAAATGAAAGTGAAGATAGACATTATAACGTAAAAGGAATATATCGTATATGTGAGGAGGGTTGCTCCCCCCTTTACAATAAATAGCAGCCTATGGTTTATTGATAGTGGAATTAGTATCTATACGCTTAGAACGAAAGCTTTGAGCTTTTTGCCCACATAAGTACGAAGGTTCGTATGTTTCCCGAAAAGGATGGATGTTGACGGATGCGGATTTTTTTTTTTTTTTGGGGGGGGGGGTCATTTTATCGGATTAAAAGTCGTTTAATCTCGGGGTGCACCAATTCTAACGAAGGCACTGAAACTAAGAGTACCAAGTCCGGTAACGGAGAGTAGGCTGTAGTGGCATTTTATAGGTAACGAAAGAGAACAAATTATTGCACGGTGTGGATTTATGCCATTTTGTGCCGACGATTTTGGCCCAAATGGTGTGAAATTCCATCGAGCGATGATTTTGAGATATCCAATCTGTGTATAAAGTTCAAAAAGCTATATATAGCCTCCTAGTCGGAGAGGACATACTGCCACGCTGTGACGTATTCGTGCTTAAAAATAAATCAGTCCATACAAAACGAACGGTTGTTGTGTCTTAGACCCTGCAATCAGTTATAACAATTATATGTCACTGCAGAGTTGCGTGCCAGCTATTACAGAACGTCAATTGTCTCTTTATGGGAGGGTGTGTCTAAAGCCTCGAAAGTGCATTTATAGGCCCAAATTCTAAAATATTCCATGAGAAGTCCTTCAGATAAATTTTTGGAGACGATTTAATCGCCCTGACTTCGGTAATGGATATTAGTTTTCAAATTTCGTAGTATTGTAAAAAAAGGTTTCTTTACCTAACAGTAAAGAAACTTATAATCTCATATTTTGGAAACTTGTATTTTATTGTGTATTACCACTAAATGCAAATGAGCCCTTGTTTTTAAAGTATTGTTACATAAAATAAAACTTGAGCATAAAAAAAGTTTTTTTTCGGGATTGGTAGCCCCATAATACTCAGAATACCCTGAATAAGATGTTAAAAATGGACATATTTTTGAACTGTTTAAGAAGAAAAAATTCTAATAAAGTAAAGAGCTACATTAAAACTTTGGGGTTGAGGTGGTAGCAGCGCTTCATTCATAAGCTAATCTCTGTTTGTTTTAAGTCCTAATGTCGTTCCTTACTTTCATTTGAAATACTTGTTTATTTTCTGTCGATTCTAGATTGTCTTTTATTTTTCGTGAGTAAAAAACATTTGTTTTTTAACTTGCTCTGTTTTGTTCAATAAAAGCATTTTTCCAAAAAAAACTGAGAAAAATGTAAAAGACTTGTTGAATCCTACAAGTAGCTATGACTTTTCGATGATTGTCTAACTTCTCCTGGAAATTTGCCTAAGGATGTGTATTCTTGGAACAAGCGAATTCGGGAAGCTTGACATATCATCTGAGGACGTGGAAAACTTAAGTGGGATTATTCTTGTGAATTTTCTGAGGATATCTATTCAATCAGGTTTGTGACTACTGGAGGCCACTACTGGAGTGTAGTGGCCTTATTTGTTGCTTTATTTTCTAAGGCGTGGCTCGTGCACTTTATCTTTTAAGGGTAGGGGATAGTTTTTTGTAAGCCCATATTCGCCCAATCACTACATGGGGTTGCATTGCATGATCATCCGTAGAGCCAAAGGGGGTATTTCACACTTGCTGAAAAGGATTTACTATGCTCCTAAGATTTCTGTGGGGGGCCCATCCATGCTTGCATTTGCTAATTCCTTCATCGGAGATAGATTTGACCAATAATGATCGAAAAAATATCATCAGTGCCTCTAGCTCGATGACCACCTGAAATCATTTTATATACTGTGTGCCAAAAGGGTACCATATTATTCGGCTAAAATCTATTTTTTCATATTTTGTCTTATTTAAACCTTTGAAATTGTTCCCGCAAAAAACTTAAAACCTCAATTTTAGTTTCCTGTGAACTTAAGAAAGTTAGGACACATGTAATGGAGAGCATTTTCTTTTTTTTTTTTTTTTTTTGGGGGGGGGGCTCTGAAAGCTTCCCTACAAACTTTTCGGTCTCTGATTCTAAATTTGCTAAAGGAATAGTTGTTTGTTTTTTACATTACTCTAAGCACTGATCAGTGACGTAAATTGAGCAATATGGAAGGGCATCTGCTCCCTGAAGGTC